>MU193368.1:7955-19570 GCA_016904865.1 Pissodes strobi | reverse complement strand
AAAGTCCGAATTTTCGGATTTTTATACAATTTTGCCATTTAAAATCGTTTTTAAATGGATTTTAGACGATAAAAAGCATATTATTATTTGAAATTAAACGAAATGTCAAAAGTATCATTCAGATTCACAGACGCTTAAAACAATATTGTCATAGCCCTCTTCTAAAATTTGAAAAAGTTGGTTTTTGACTTTCCCAAATCAAAGGATATCGGCGCACGATTACTAGGTAAATAAGCTGTTGTATGTATGTTGATGTTATTCCTGGTGGCATTATATTTGCGTGTCGAATTTGTGGATTGAATTAAACCACTTTGAAGCTGCCATAAGTAATAAGTATGTAAAATTGATAAAAACGGAACGTGCTCTGGAATAGAAAACAGGTACAGAGACATCTTTTAACTAGTGTAAAAAATAACGTACGAGTTCATCTAAGACGTACGTATGTTTTCTTTTGACGTCAGAAATGCTGACGTAACAGCGCAATAGCCTTGAATGGACTTTACTTTGGTTTTAAGACATTTAGACGAACCCATCTCTATTGAATGATTTGTAATATTCATGCCTAACCTGGGCCGCAAAGCTAAGATATGTTTCATATGTTTTAAAGCTTGAGAAAGTTTTTGAAGGATAATGAAATATACATAAAGAACTGCCGTGGTCAATCTTATGATACACTTCTTGAATGAGCAGAATATAAATTAGCAGTATGGAGGGTACTTAGCGCTGAGCATTCACTCAATCTTGTAGTACAGGTTGCTGCCAAGTGTTGTGTGGGACTTTATGTATAATATACGGCCTTCACTAACAAACATAAGTTAGCCAATTCCTTGAAAAAAAACCGACGCTGACAAACCGATTCTCGGGCCAAAAGGGAAAACAACAGCACGTGGATCATGCGGACCAGGAAAAAGGCCTTTTTGTGGGGCTATAGAAGAATAAAAATTGACTTTGAAATTTCACAGAGCAAAGAAGATTTGGTAGAATCACTTGTTAGTGCTCCAAGTATGCATCACAAAATGTCAAAGTTGGAAACGGGGCTATACCTAGTATTTTGGGAAGAAATCTTGGGTCAAGTACACAAGACTAGTGAAATTTTGTAGAACCCTAGATTGGACGTAAATACAGCTCCCTTTGCACTGGCGTCACTAACAAGTTTCATATGAACAAGCCGGGATCGGGATAGCTTTGAAGGTTATGAGGTAAAAGCTGCTGAGTTAGCTGATTCTGTTTGCACAGAGTATGAAAATGAAACACAGCGAAAACGCCAAATAAACGTTTGTCACCTCTTAATGTGCCCAAGCAGAAGTTGAGCTAACTCAATTTGGATCATCATTGCGTCAAAAGGAATACAAGTTCTCCAAAAGTTGCATGCATTTAGAAATGAAGAGATAATTACAGTAGGTCCAAACTTAGCAGAAATATATAACCATGACTTAGACAATCAAATGAGAAATGAACTGATTCCGTTCAAGTTTTTTTACCATGAGTTTAAAAAAAGGCGACCCAAATGAAAAAGCCATTATTTAGGAGAGGAATCTTAGAAAAAATATATTAAAGAATATTTTCCTAATGTTGAGATTGCCATAAGAATGTACTGTCACAGTTTCAAAATTGAAGTTGATCAAAAACAGGCTTCGAACCATCATGTTGGCAAACATGCTCAACGCTTTAGCTTTACTCGGCATTGAAAGTGACATTTTAAGACAACAATTTATGAATATATTATAATTAGCCTCATTAGTACGAAGTGTAGGCCTAAACTAATTAGCCATTAAGATATTAGGATTATGTGTCACTATCGTTTTAGTTAAGATTGTTTGGAAAAGTTCATTTTTACCATCTTATGAATAGAGCCGCATCCAGAACTTTTGAGGCACTAATCCCACCCTATCGGCCCGAGTTGCAAATAATATTCCTCTCGAAAGATAAATCGACGGGTCTGCGAGATTTTTTTTTTAAATGTGGAATTACTCGAAAAGTAGCTTGTTTCAATTCTTCCTTCAGAAATACTAAATAATATAAAGGGAAGTTTTCGGATTTAAAATATAATATGTTTTAATGTTCAGGCACAGGTACAAATCCATTTTTTATTTACATTGGTAAAACAAAAATATCTACAGATTAAAACAAAATATTTTGTGAAAAATTATAGATTTTAAAAATACATATCAGAAAAAGACAAAAGTAAAATTTTTGGTTTTCTCCTAGTTTCCACTTCTGAAAATTTTTCAATAGCCGAATCAAACGACAGTGTCTTTAATTCAATGTTAAGAATTGCCAAAGACACGTGTCTGACCCATGATGCTGAGTAAGTAATTTTGTACGTGCTTCAACGTGGAGCATAATCTTTCACCTGCAGCATTAGACACTGGTATGATTAAACGAAGTATAACTTCAAAATTGGGAAAAGTCGATTGCAGGTTCCAGTTGTTAATATGTTTGTTAATATCAACAGGTACCAGCACTGACTTCTCTTTGTGGTTTTCTGATACAAACATTATAAAACGTAACAGTCCTGATTCAGGTCGTCACTATTGTCATTGGAATAAATCAATTGCAATTTAGCTGCAGATATTTTTATTTCACTTTCACTCATTTTAAGGTAACTGTAAAACGCGTTGAAAGTTTGGCTAATTTTTAAATATTTTTTTGGCCTCTTTTTCACACGTAGCATAAACAACTTCAACTCTCAATTTTTCAGTCTATTTAAGTGTGTTGTATAATTTATTCCAAGTTCATCAAAAAATGTCTTGTGGCAAGGTGCTCACTCGTCGAGTATCAGCCCATAAACTGTCATTCTTCCGTAAGAGCAACTGCTTCTTCTCATAAATCTTCATCGCCTGAATTTCGAATTGTCTGAATAAATATAACTGAGACAAAGAGCTATAAATATTCGTTGCTGTATCTAAAGTAATGTTGGGATCTTGCAACTTTTTAGATGTGGCATTTATTCGCTGCAACAAAGTATTTCACGTAATCGTCATTAAAGCGGTATCCCAAATAATTAGCTTGCCTGCTAAAGCATTAGCTTCGTACCTTGTTTTCCTGAAGGGGTATTTGTCATAATATAAGGGATACCCACTAGCCAAAAAAACCAAACTATAAAACGACCCGGTTGATGTAAGTCACTTCAGTATTTACTATACACGCCTCGGAAAACTGATTATCTCGATTTCTCTGTCACTGCGAATACAATACTCAGGCTTCACGCTCATGCTTGAGTTGTGTAAACTAAAATATAAAAATGGATCAAAGTGTGCATACAAGCTGGAGGCAAATCAGTTTTGTAGCACAACGAGAATAAAGATACGATACGAATAAATAATACGATATTGCAGCTATATAAATATCCAGAAGTGTAATCGATGTAATTTTAAAGTTTTAATGATGAAATGAGAAAAAAATATATATAAACCATTTTGGATGCAGCAGAGCGGACCCTCCGCGCGCCGTTTCGATGAGCCATAGACCCGGACCTCATGTGCCTAATGTGTAATGCGGCACTGCACATGAATTCATAAAATTCTAAATGCTGTATAGGTGCGTCGAACATAAATTTACTATAACTTAATAATAAACTTTTAACATTTATGTTTTAGGTTTTAATTGGATAATTGCTGACAATGCGATTGTTGTAGGTTAATTTAAAAAATATATATATTCCCCGGTTAGGGCCTGCGCCACTTAGCCTAGGAACACACACATCAAAAATACGGCTTGTGCTCTATAGTGCGCCAAGAGAGTGAACCTTAAAGGCTGATTTTCATATATAGGACTGCGCACCGACTGTGCACCTACCGTGTCGTTGTCACTGTAAATCAAAAATTGTATGTTCCATATAAAATGCGCTGAAGCTCTTATTTACATTTTCACATATAGGACTGTGCTACGACCTTCAATCCTACTGTGAAAAAGTAGAATACCCGAGACGGCCGCAGCATGGTATATATGAAAATCAGCCTTAAGACGATTGAAGGGGCAGATGAGTAGCACGTACAAAATCTTGCCTCTTGATAGGCACACGAGATTATTCTTACCATATTATTATTGATAATATTGACTAGTTTAAGAAGTCAAAATTAATTACAGTTTATTTATATTACAGTCTTCTATCACAAAATATGTCATATAATAATAATATCTCATTTTTATAAAAAGGATAGTATTCTATATTATTTGTTGTATGTATTACATAAATGTGTTGTAATAATAAGTAGACTCCGTTTCCCGATGACGTAGATAGTCATCGATGACGTCGCTTAACTTGGAAAAAAGGGTTTATCGTAGCTAATTCATATAAATTCTCTCGCGTTCAATTTTTGTATTAAAAGTTAGGCAAAATTGAAGCAAGTATAGCACGTTCAGAATTGTTTTGTAATAAAAATCAGTTCAGTTAAGAGAGTTATCCGAAAATATAAAAATTAGTTTACCGCTTATAATAACTACCAAATGCAATAAAAATAAAAGGAAGGTTAAAAATCTTCAAAGATATCATCAAATTAAGGGTCTGGTGACATACCTACAGGCTGTGTCGTAGTGTCGTTTTACAACATTTTCTTTCTTTCGCTAGAAAAGGGGTGTACTATAGAGTAGTTTAAGCCAAAGAAATGGATGGATCCATCACATTTGAGTCGAAAAAATATTCGAGTTTCGAACCTAAATTGACCTAGAACGGCAAACTTCCACTACGACTTTCCCAGGTGTAATGTGAAAATAATGAAATTGTAACGTGAAAATAATGAAATTTTAGTAACCGACGATGAGGGCCTGGCAAAGTGTTGCCAAAAGTTGCACATATTCATATGGGGAATAGCAGTTTTTGTTTACTATTTAAGTATATTTAATATTCTACTTTACGCATGATCCTCCGCTCGCTTCGGTCGTTCCGGGGGCCGGCAAAACTAACCCAACTTAATAAATGAAAATAAAATTTTGTCAGTCGAAAATGCAAATATTTTTTAGTTTTTTTTTTTCCATTTTGGGCATGCCTTGGATTAGTTCGGGTTAGGTTTGTTTGGTTGCGCCCCCGGAGCGAGCGAAGCGAGGTCAAAGTGTCTGAAGTGAAATATTTAATCCAATGAGTGTCTCTTTTATTTCGATGAATGAATGCAAATGCACATCAGTTTGCATTTGCATCCATTCACCTAAATAAAAGAAAGAGTAGAGACACTTATAGCGCACCATTTTTTCTAATGAATTTTGCCAGCGAACCTACAGTAAACGTCTGGCAACAGTGTGCCTTCTTAAAAATCTGTTTCGGCTATTGTGACATTTGACAGTAAAAAGGAGGATATCTAAAATTGCAATTTAATTTTGTTTAATGGGGCTTTGCCGCTTTAAATTAGGACGGGACGCAACGGAGGCCTCTCGTTCGACGCAAATGTCTCCTAGTTAATATTTTCACCCGATAATTGAATTTCAGATGTGTATTGTCTAATTGTCTATAGGTATTTCTAGTGCTTTTGTGAAGTGGTGCTGAAAATTTGTGTCAAAACTCGAACTTTGGGGGCATTTCTTCGGCTCAAATGTGCCGGATCCTTATTTTTTAGCTTAAACTACTCTATAGGACACCCCTTTTCTTGTGAAAGAAGAAAATTTGCAAAATTGACACAACCTATATGTCACCAGACCCTGCAAACCAACTAATATAAATAACCACACAGTTCGGCAATTTCCACGCCTATGACCAAAGCAAATCGCTGCCGAAATTTTAAAATATGTAAAAAAGTTAGGTGTCTGTCTAGGGTCGAAGTGTATATAATATATCCTGGCACCAATCAGGAAACTGCCTAACCGCTAAAAATCAAGTAAACGTCTGTTGTCGCGAATTTTAAATAGCTTGAAGGCGAATAAAATATAAATAGTATACTTATTCCGGATTTCCCTCAGTAAATAACATAGTAAATAATAGAAGACAGTATAATATTCAAGAAAATAACAAAATTAAGTATTCAAGTAGGAAATTTAAATATGTACTACACTATAAAAAGCTAAACACAAAATAAATTAGGATTACTGGGAAAATGTGGCAGCATCTAAAAATCCGAGGACATTGTTTTTCCGCATTCTTCTCAGCCAGGTTCATTCATTTGGCTAACAGTAAATCCTTGTCTCCTTATGTAAAAAGATGAATGACATAAAAATTAAATTTAAAAAGAACCACTTGCGTCTCCTAAGGGCTTGCCAGCCTCTGAAAATATCGCACCCGATCCACCAGATGACGAATTAAAAGTTAAAGATTATCCAGAGATGATATAAATATAAATCGTATATTGCAAAACTTTGAAAACCAATCTTCTTTTGTAAAGACATATTTTTCCCTATATCCAAATTTTGAAACGTTTTCAGTTTTTGGGGAAAATTATAGCAAAATCCAGGAAATTCCTCGTTTTTTTTAAGTTTGTGTAATTTTTCTCTTATTACGCATCATGCATAAATTTTACTTCTTAACTTTTATATGCACGATTTAAAGACGTGACATCATGTGTCATAATTTTCTGCTACGTATCTGTCATACAACCAAAATATTAGTTGAATTCGCTAAAAAATATAAAAACCACTTTTTTCTTCAAACGTCAGTAAATCCGTCATTACTCGACTGTGGAGACGGCCGTGAAGTTTCGTTTTTCCTCCGCCGGAGCTTTACTTTTCACTTTTCCGCCGGCGGAGGTAAAAGTGTTGTCATAGCAACATAGATACAATACAACCAGACAACAAAATAAGCGTCAACAACTCAAGATTTATTAAACTACAATTTGTATTTATCACTCAATTTGTGACTGCATTTTTTAAAAATCACTAATTGGTTGTTATTTAATCGAACTTACTCAATAACTGCTTATCAATACGGAACTAAAACGCAATCGGAGACGCAATCTTAAAAAAATAATTATTGTTGACATTGTCCACTGACAGCTCTATGTTACATTACTATAGCAACAACCTGTGCCTATTCACCGACTCCGGTCTAAGCCGCCTTGCGAACCCACTTATCTTTAATAATAATTAGATATTATAACTATTTAAAAAAATGTTTTTGCATTAATTTGTCGACATTTGAAGAAAAAACAGCACATTTTATTTGGAGGAAAAATTACTTTTCATGGCTTGCTCTCTATTACCAGCCTCACTCCGTTCGGCTGTTAAACACGAGCGCGCCATGAAAAGTATCACTCTTCCTCCATATAAAATAATATACTATTTCATACTCTACCTATAGAATGGCTATATTATTTTACGACTGAGAATTACTTTAACTTATTAATTATTATTTATTACTAATAATTTCAATTAATTTATTGAAGGTACCCAGTAATTTATGTGGCAGCTGGTAACAGGCTTTTTCCCATGTTATCTGTCCTCTTCTTTCCTTGTCTAAGGATGCCAGTATTCTAAAAATGTTGATAACTGTTTTTTTTTAAGTCAAATGTCACACTGACATCTGTCAAAATTAAGTACTCTCAAACTTTAACATTTGTCCATGTTGTTGCCATACGAAGCTGTCAAATTATATTTGTCAAGACTTCAGCATATTAGACGTATACTTTGATAACTATCATAATAATCAAAAAATTAACGAAAATAAGAATCAATTTGACAGTTTTTGTTTCGTTGAGCACAATGGATTCGACACAAACATACCTAAATAAGAATGAAATTGTCGAATGTCATTGTCACTTTTGGCAGTTTTTAATGCCGTTTTACAGCTGTCAAAAGAATATCGAAATTAACCACCGTTAATGTCACCTTGTCATGCCTCTCGAAATTATTTTCTTTTAACGCACTTAACCCCATATACCAAAAAATTGATCATCATTATTTTTTTTCAAATCTGAGATCAGATATAGATAGAACATCGAAACTGGCCTCTAGCGAACACGGTTATAAACCACAATAACACGGATGGGCGGGACTTAGAGGGTTTGTTTAAGTGCGCATGCGTCAGTCGAAAATGCAAATAATGTGTCTACGGTCCAGTGAATTATTTGCGACAGGCCTAGTGGTGAAGGGGTTTGATGCAGGACATGTGATACGATGCCCGGGTTCGATTTCCGTGGCCAGAGAAGATTTTTTTAAGGTTACGTTTGTTTTAGTGTTGGTTTTGTTTGGTTGCGCCCCGGGAGCGAGCGAAGCGAGCGGAGGTCCATGCGTGAAGTGAAATATTAGACATTCTAAAATGGTAAATAAACCCTCTAAGTCCCGCCCACCCAACTGTCATTATGGTTTATAACCATGTTCGAAAACTATGTAAAGAATGTTATAATACACTGCAGTCTCGTGAAGAGCCAAATCGATATGCGTATTCCAAAACATGAACGTCAAGAATATTTTACCTCTCTAACATGAATATAAATGAAACTCCGATTGTTATTCCTTTTTCTTGGCGGCGATGGTTTTATTCCCTTTGTCGACAGCTTTAGCTTTTTTGTGTTATGCCGCCAACTATACGCCGATCCTTTTGTGGGTAAGTTTAGAACCATTGTATTAGGACGCCAATTACATATTTGGAAGAGATATTCAGTGTTCTGGCTGTTCTGTGTTAGTCAGTGCTTATGCCCAAATCGATACGCAAGCATGATGGTTTGTAACAAGGTGAATTATTTAACATTAGAGATAAAAACTAAAAAAGCCCAACTCTTATCCGATATTAGCAAAGGTTTCGGATTTACCTGTTTATCATAAAAGTATGGAATAGCCAACTCTACATGTATACGATTAAGAACAAATATACCCAGATTACTACGTTACATCTCAACGAAAATCTGTCATATCTTCAGAGTACCCGAGAATGGAAAACGTCTGATTCAGATGGTACATACGACAACGAGAGTAGAATGAATACTCCTAATAAGTGGTTTTAAAAGAGAAAGCCAAATACTTTCATTAATACTGTATGGAGATCAGTCTACTTTCTCTGTTAGCTCACGGTGACTACAAAAATTTAAGAAAATATTTGACATACGATTTTTAACAATAACTGGCGAAAAATTATTTTCCCAAATAGAACTGGTCTCACCATTTTTACATAACCTTGCAGCAAAAATTAAAAACAAACTTAGACTATAGTCAGATTTACAACGCTGATGAAACTGGCTTGAACTAGAAGCTTTTAATCAGAAAGATCTATGTATCCACTGAAGAAAAAACTTTCACGCTAAAGAAAGAATACCGTTTCTAACGTCTGCATAAATTGGCTTTTTTGGGTAACAGGAAAAGCTAAAAAGCCATGAAGTTTTAAGAATTCTTATATTTCTGTCCATTATAAACACTCAAAGTTGCATGGATGACATGATATATTAGTGTCATAAATTTTAAAAGCTAAAGGTATAGTAATTTTAAGGAAAGTTTCTTAGAAAATAAGGTCTTCCAGAGAAAGCATTTCTTTTGTTGGATAACGCCCCTAGTCATCCATGGAAGAGCAATTTTAATCTGATAATGGTCTAATTCATGTTATGTACATGCCTCTCAATGTCACACCTTCAATTCAATCTATGGACCAAAATGCAATAAGGTTTGCCAAACTGCATTATCCCTCTTTTTGGCAATGGATGTAGTTAATAAATCATTAATACATTAATATGCCGTTATCAAGCAGTACAATCTAAGGGACGCAATTTTAAACTTATCACGAGCATGGAATAAATTGGAACCACCAATTATTAAAAAGTGTTGGAAAAATACTTTGGAAGTCCAGACCGAGGAGGATCCTAAAGATAACAGACCCTTGGCAACACTTCGTCAAGAATTGTTAAAGCTGAATACCGTTGTAGGGACTAGTCTTAATTTGCTAAATTAAATAACTTCCTTTATATAATCAATGATTAAATTGATTCAATGCAAGAGTTCCACTTCAGGGATATCGAAGAATGGAATAAAGATAATTTCAACGAGCGTGATCAAAATTGTACTACAATAGATCATACTCATGATTTTGAAATCCAATGAGTCGCTGGCTGGTCAAAATTAAGGATTGCCTAAGGTTATGTTGATTGTTAAAGAGAACGCCCTGCACATTTTAAAATATTTGAATAGCTCACATTTCGCTGATTTCATACATATCAATTTCGTTAACTTTTAGTGCAATACTATCCGAGCCATTTTGGAAAATTTGGAAAAACACTAAAAAGTTGGAAAAAGGAAACCTTGCAAAATGACCAGGTTATCCCTTTAATTAATTAACCATTTAGCTCAGCTTTTACTATTTTTTTTTTCATAGAGTTAACAAAGATAGTATAATCAGCAACAATTTAAAAATAATGAAACTTAAAACTCTTAAAAGGAGAATATTCGAAATCGAACGAGGTTTGGCACTGAAAATTGAATTCGTGTGACCAACCGAAATTTCTTTGTTAGTTGCGCCCCCCTTTCGGAGAACAATTGGCTTTGCTACGAGGCAGTACGACACACCCCTCTTCCCTGCGCATAGACAGAGGCAGAGCCACCATTCTGCTTGTGTTACACGATATTCCAGTTTGAGGGGCATATGCGGTGGGTTAGTTTGGGTTATTAATACGTCATACTGGAGGTTGTATGACGAGGCCTGTGCCCGTGGTGATTCCCGACTCTTGCACAAAACTGTAATCTGAATGAACGGCAAAATTAGAAATGCTCCCACGGGAACATCCGGTACCCCCGGCCTGGACACCGGTGTGAATGGGCATTTTTCGGGCTAACAAACAATATAACGATACAGACCACGTCGGCTAGCACGTCCGATTTTTCCTCGGGAATTCCAAACGATCCCTGAACGAGTGCATCCAAAATGGCAACGAAGAGTCGATACGCGACCCGTGTCGATTCGAGAATGAAGTGGAATTGTGCAAACGAAATTTCATTTTAATATTGTCACGACTAACAACCATCCGAACGTTTTTGTGCTACCCTATAGAACTAGCCGCCGCCGCCGCGCCGTGCCCCTCGCGTCTTTGTCTGTATGACTCATCGCCCGGCCGGTCGCGAAGTTTCAGGATCGCTGGACTGGAATTATCTCGATGGCCTCGTCGAGAACATATAGAGTGGCCTCGGAATACTTCCCGAATAATCGTGATAGATTTGAGATTATATATAAGCAGACCTGAGTCGGTTAGTTAGTTCAGTTCAGTTAATCATTGAGTGTTGAATAGATATTAGTTGTAAAGTTATAAGAGTAGTTTAAAGTGTTAAATTGTATACAGTGATAGTGAATAAAGAGAGTATTAGTTGAAAATAGTCAAGTTGTAATTTTGTTAAGAACCCACGGGAAAAACGTAACATTTGGTGTCAGAAGTCGGATTGTGAAGGGACCGGACTTGCGAAGTATTTTTCGAGGAACGAAGAGGTACAAGTACGTCAACGAGACCGTTTGATTGGTGGATTCTGGTAAAAAAGTTTATAACATCCTATGGTCAATACGCGGCAACAAACGGCAGAAATGGAGCAAATTAATAAAATGTTGGCCGATTTCATGGAAAATCTAAATGCTGAGAGACAAATAGAACAGGGCCGGCTGCAGAAAATTTTTCAAGATCAAGAAGATAAAAAGCAAGCGGATCGGGAAGAGGATGAACGTAGAAAGCAAGCGGATCGGGAAGAGGATGAACGTAGAAGGCAAGCGGATCGGGAAGAGGATGAACGTA
>JAEQML010062701.1:0-24061 GCA_016904865.1 Pissodes strobi | reverse complement strand
TACATATAGTCCGTCTAGAAAGTATCCGGACTTTTATATTTTTCCTAATTTTAACATATTTCTTTTTCGTAACATTCCAAGACAAAAGTATTGCATCAAGTACGTTCTCCGGATAGTAGGCTACGGTCAAAATAGCATGGCAACACTATCTGCCAAACATTGTTGATTGTAAGCAGGCTCAAGATTTGTGAAATAATGTCGAAGTAAAAAAAAGAAGAGAGGTAGAATCTTTGTATAGAAAAGGTGTTCGAACGTTATAAAATTAGTGTAATTGAGTGGACTCGAAAAAAGCTGAGTATATGAGACAATAAAGATGATAGAAAACGGCACAGATATATGAGTCCTAGACCAGTTTCGAGAAGACCGCGTAGGATTTGCGGAAACATTTAAAACGCTCTAGCGGCCTTCGGACTACAGAAGCCGCCCCTAAGGTTTCGAAAATTTAGCATGCTACATATCAAGGAAATCAAAAAAATCCCTGCAATGATACTGATTTTGTGAATGTTTTCAAGAAGATAATTTCAGGAATGTTCTTATATCTGACGAAAGTTGTTTCCAGCTTGGTGTAACTCACCTAAAAATCTTATTAAAAGAACATGTTACAGTCCAAATTCCTAAATTTTCCCATAGAAATAATCATTTGGGGAGGAATATCACAGCGTGGTATACTACACCTCTCTGTATAGTTGATGGTACCGTTAACAGTGCAAAGTATTGTGCCATTATATAAGGTTTTCCAGAGGGGTGGCATATTCAGCAGTGTAATGCACGATGCCATACTTCTGTCTGTATTTAAGCTTGAATGCAAGAACACCAATTGGCAACAAATTCATAGCAGCAGCTTCACTCGATCTGAGTCTCAGTAAAAACACATTATGGACACTAACAAACATTGTAGTAGAACGAGTAATACCACAAAGTAACACAGATTTGGTTCGGTCAGTTTTACACCTGTACCACCATCACCGAACATTATGACGGTCACCTAGTTTCGGGTGTTTTTTCACTATACGTGAAGCGTTTAGAGAGAAATGGAGGTTGTATATGTAAATGAGATGAAATATTTGTACTTATTTTATAATTCACGTAATAAAAGATTAAACCGAAAAATTTTAATTGTTTTTTTTTCCGGATACTTTCTAGACAGACTATATATTATATAGGGTGACACGGTGTTCAATTTAAAATAACTGAAATTATTAATTTTTCTTAACTTTCTGGTCGTCTTTTGTTTATTTTTATTTCACTTTCTGACGCTCCAGGTAAGCCCTTACAACTACTACATATAAAGTTTTTTTTCTACTTCCAAGAGGAAAGCGTGTAGGTATCGTACTTAATATTTCTGAAAACCCTGTACAGTTGTGAGCAAAAAAACTCAAACATTCAAGGTCATTTAAAAAATTCAAAATGACAGAAAATAGCATGGTGAACAGAGCTTAATATTTTGACGTGACATAACAACATTAATACAAGGTACCTATGTAAATAATGTTCTCAAATCCGTTTTGAATATCTCATTACCAAAAAAATCTTTTAATAATTTACCTACCAAGAAATAAAGAGAGGTTGTCTGTATGAACGAATACATACAAGTAGATCATGTTTTATTTACAAAAAATATAAATTGGTTTTTAACAGCAGAACTTAAACTTATTAAAAACAAATATTTTAGGATTAGATGGTGAAGCAATATACATAAGGAAAATACAGTTCTTTTGGCCAAAAGGAAATTACAACGAGGCGGTTAAATTAGACAGAAACAAGGTTCAGGATGACACAGAATATTAACTAAAGAAGATAATCTTCATTATTTAGTAAACCGACAAAATATATTTAACAAAAATAAAGAGTTAATAACTAGTTGCTGTTCCATTTCGTTCAATAACTTCTCTTAAGCGACTGGGCATGAGTGCGACTAGTGTATTCAAGAGAAATTTGTTCCCACACTTTAACTATTCTTTGAATCAGCTCATCAGCATTTCTTGGCCGAAAATTACTTGAGTATATTTTTTTGGTCATAAGCCCCCAAATATTTTCAATCGGATTAAGATCCGGGCTTTTTGAGACCCATAGAAGGACATCAATTTACATTTCTTCTAGAAAATTTTGTAACAGCCTAGCTTTTTGAATGGGACAGCTTTCTTAAAAAATTTTCAAACCATATTTTTTTAGCAAGCAAATTATAAGTAAAATATTTAATTTTACATGTTGAAACGTAATGTTTTGTCTAAATAAATTTGTCACCGATCGATGGTCGCATGACGATATTTGTGTATACTTCTGCCGGAAGTCTGTCTTGAACGTTAAGTAATACTCCACGACCCCTAGGGCTTATCCATGTCCAGGAATTGACAGAGAAATACCCACTTCTATTGATAGGTTTCACATACCTCTCACTGTAGGGTGCCCTCCTAGGACGGTACACCCGTAAACGTCCATCATGATAAGATTTAAATGTTTTCTCATCATAAAAAATAGCACTCTGCCAAAAGTTCTGTTCATCCGTTTATTTGCTGGTGTTAAATATAATTTGTTAGCTGCACAACGGCTTCGCAGTTTGTTTTCTACTCCTACGGCATGAGAAATTGTAATTCCTCCTTGGCCCTTATTGCCGTATGGAATGAAGTTTCTCTTAGAAAATTTGTTTAATGAACATTATTTGGCACGGCGCGGCATGTGGAGATAATGGTTAATTTTCCAAATGCCATGGCATAACATATTAGGTAATTAAAACTTATAATCAACCATAAACAAGAAAATGAATAAAACGTCTAATGTCTAGCCCAAATTAAATGACATGCATGTGAGGACGTGCAGAGCATTTAATTTAGGACTATTTCTGGTAATTATGTTTTGGCGTCCCAATGCATTATAATTGCTTCTTTCTCATTTTCTTTAAATTTCTTATTTCTTCGAAAGATTGTCTCTGATTTTCTCCATATTGGTACTTTTTTCTATATAAACTGTATTTTTCAAATAGCTCCAAGCTCCAAATGAAGGCATCCAAGGGGCAGTTGATTAATTCTTATCTAACTGTCCACATTTGATAATTATTATGGAGAATGTCTTACCGCTAGAATATTATGAGTGTTGTGTCTTGTTGCCAAATTGTATTTTACCAAGGTGGAGGTGGCAGTTCATCGATCGATAAAGGGTTGAATTTCATTTTCCAAAAGCTTATCTTAACCCATTTAAGACGCCACGGATAAAAACTGCCTCAAAATACCGCACCGTATTAAGGAGGGTCCTTGAAAAGCAATTGGCTCAACAGCTTGTGGATTTTCATCGGACCAAATATGACAGTTTTTCCTATTATAAATACCGGCAGTGATAAATATCGCCTCATCGGTTCACAAAATTGCATTGAAATAATTTGAATCTTTATTAAATCTTCCTCGGATAATAATTTAAACAAATTCCTGTTTTTTTCTTTTTTGTTCGTCGTTTAATTGTTTAACTGGCCTAATTTTAAAATCTTAGTGTCCTCATTAATTTAAAGTTCTCTGAACTTCCATATAACTTCCATATAACTAACTATCTTGTTTCGTGGTCCATACCTTACATCTCTGACACAGTCTCTGAATAGATTTTCTTGGATTTTCTTCAAAATAAAGCAATATAATAAGATTCCTTTCTTAAGTTCCTTGTTTTCTCCCATTTTTATTTATTATAGAGGCTGTTTCTTACAATAACTTCCTCGCATTAATAATTATAGTTCGTACAGATGGTACTCTCCAATCATTCTGAAAATTTTCCCATACCATTCTCGTGTTATTGTATTCTTGAGATAAGACTCGACCATTTTCAACAATCGAATAGCTCATTTTGTAAAATATTAGCAAAAAATAAAGATGGCTCAATAAATAAGACTTAAATAAGAAGGTACCTAAACAGGTAAGCAATTGTTTTAAAAAAATTCTAGTACCTATTTCATAATTAAGTTTTGATACACGATATATTATACAAAAATATGCAGAGTTAAGTGCCCTGCTTTTTCGAAACACCCTGTATTCATTAAAACAAAAGCGTATATAAAACCAGATAAAATCAAACAATATTTTCGGAATATTTTTTTTATAATAATTTCAAAAATAATGGAGATATTATCGTGCGCCAAGCGAGTGAAACTTAACGACGACTGAAGGGGGTAGAGGACTAGCACGTAAAAAATCTTGCCTTTCCATAGGCGCACGAGGTTATTCTTACCATATTATTATTGATAATATTGATTAGTTTAAGACGTTAAAATTAATTACAGTTTTTTTTATATTACAGTCTTATAGTACAAAATATGTCACATAATAATATCTCATTTTTATAATAAGGATAGTATTCTATGATATTTGTTGTATGTATTACATAAATATGTTGTAGTAATAAGTGGAGTTCGTTTCCCGAAGGTTTTGTAGTTACGTCATCGATGACGTCGCTTAATTTGGAAAAAAACGGTTTATCGTAGCTAATTCATATAAATTCTCTAGCGCTCAATTTTTGTATTAAAAGTTAGGCAATATTGAAGCAAGTATGTTCCAAAACGCTCTTTATAGAACGATCGGAATTGTTTTGTAATAAAAGTTTTAATTTAGAGAGTTCAGTTAAGAGAGTTATCCGAAATATATAAAAATTAGTTAATCGCGTATAATAATCACCAAATGCAAGAAAAATATAAGAAAGGTTAAAAATCTTCAAAAATATCATCAAATTAAGGGTTTGGTGATATATAGGTTGTGTCGATTTTGCAAATTTTCTTTTTTTCGCTAGAAAAGGGGTGTCCTATAGACTAGCGTAAGCCAAAAAAATCGGAGGATTCGCCACATTTGAGCCGAAAAAATATCCGCGTTTTGAGCCTTAATTGCTCTAGAAGTGCAAACTTCCACTACGACTTTCCCAGGTGTAACGTGAAAATATTGAAATTGTAACGTGAAAATAATGAAATTTTAGTAACCGACACCGGGGGCCTGGCACAGTGTTTCCAAAAGTTGCACATTTTCTTATGGGGAATAACAGTGTTTGTTTACTATTTAAGTATATTTAATATTCCACTTCACGCATGACCCTCCGCTCGCTTCAGGGGCGCAACCAAACAAACCTAACCCAAACTAACCCAAGGCATGCCGGAAATAAAAAAAAAATTGAAATTTTTCTGTCGAAAATGCAAATATTTTTTAGTTTGTTTTTCTTCATTTGGGTATGTCTTGGGTTAGTTTGGGTTAGGTTTGTTTGGTTACGCCCCCGGAGCGAGCGGAGGGCCATGTATGAAGTGAAATATTTGACGAATATATACATACAAAGGAGTAGTGTAATCGAGTGAGTGTCTCTTTTATTCCGATGAACGAATGCAAATGCACATTGAAAAATCATCCAAGCAGCCACGTTTACCATACGGCGGGCAATGATATCATTATGGCAGGATCGACCATCCCTTCATCTTCATTCAATCGGACTACTGGGGGTCTCGGTCAACAGCAATATGTCCTGGCATGACCACGTTGCTAACGTCGCAAAATCAGCCTCTCAGAAGCTTGGTACGCTATTTCGCAACAAAAAATGTATACACCGCAGCAGTTGCTCTTGCTCTACAAAGCGCAAATAAGACCGTGCTTAGAATATTGCTCACACATCGGGGGTGCCACGCCAGAGCACACCCTAAAGCTACTGGATTCCGTTCAGAAGAGAGTTGTGCGTCTCGTCGGTGGCCCGGAGTTGACCCGGAATCTGGATGTTCTGAAATACCGCAAACATGTGACCGAGAAATCCCTGTTTTACAGATACTTTTACGGCAGATGTTCCCAGGTTTGGCCCGCCTTTGACAACGCCTGTCAGACAGTCACGATAGATGGCAAGAGCGCACCGGTTCGTCGTACAACTGGAAACACCTAGAACATCGCTTTACAAGGACTCCTTTGTCTGGCGCACTGCATCACTGTGGAACTCACTCCCAGGACGCATATTCGGATGTAACAAGGCAAGATGTCCATTCGGCTATGCCGAACGTTTATTCATATGTGACGTCCACGATAGCATTTAGTCGGATGTCGTGACTGTTATATAGAATGAACAAATAGGTCTTCAATTATTTAAACACTTCATGCATGGCCCTCCGCTCGCTTCGCTCTCTACAGGGGCTCAACAAATAGAAACTAACCAGGTGCTAACCAAAACTAACGCAAAATTTTTATCTTATTTTTTTTATTTTGGCTTAGTTTTGGTTAGCACTTGGTTAGTTTCTGTTTGTTGAGCACCCGTAGCGAGCGAAGCGAGCGGAGGGCCATGCATGAAGTGTTAAAATAATTGAAGACTTATTTGTTGATTCTATGTAACAGTCACGACATCTGACTAAATGCTATCGTGCACGTCACATATGAAGAAACGATCGGCATTGCCGAATGGACATCTTGCCTGTTACATGCGAATATGCTCCCAGGACATCTGTTCCCCTAACTAACTATTCAAGAACCGTGTCAATCAATATTTTCGCACACACACCGCTCGTCGAGCAATACAGGATGTGCTACTGCCATAAAAAAATCATTCACCTGAATAAAAAAAAGAGTAGAGACACTTATAGCACAGCTTATTCACTACCAGCTAGTCAACTCTATCGAAATCGGAAAGTTGGAGTGTCGAGCACTGCGTCTACCTGAGCGGTTCAGTTCCACAGTTGAATTTAAAATGAGTTTTCGCTTCAAAATACATGACAAATTCGTCCGAAGCCTCGGCTATCGCCCCGAGAGGTCCGGAAATTTCGGATTTTTATACAATTTTGCGTTTTAAAATCGTTTTTAAACGGATTTTAGACGATAAAAGGCATATTTTAAATTAAACGAACTGTCAAAAGTATTATTCAGATGCCCAGGCGTTTAAAACAATATTGAGCCATGACGCTCTTCTAAAATTTGCAAAACTTGGTTATTGACTTTCCCAAATTAAAGGATACCGCCGCAAGATGACTAGCTGATAGTGAATAAGCTGCGCTTATAGCGCACCATTTTTCTAATGAATTTTGCTAACGAAACTACAGTAAACGTCTGGCAACAGTGTGCCTTCTTAAAAATCTTTGTTTTGGCTATTGTGACAGTTGACAGTAAAAAGGAGGATGGATATTTACAAGTAAAATTTAATTTTGTTTAATGGGGCTATGAGTCGCTTTGAATTAGGACCAAAACAAAACGGAGGTCTCTCGTTCGACGCAAATGTATCCTAGTTAATATTTTCACCCGACAATTGATTTTCAGATGTGTTTTGTCTATATTTCTAGTGCTTTTGTGAAGTGGTGCTGAAAATTTGTGCCAAAACTCGAACTTTGAGGGCATTTTTTCGGTTCAAATGTAGCGGATCTTCCGACTTTTTTGGCTTAAACTACTATATAGGACACCCCCTTTCTAGTGAAAAAAGAGAATTTGCAAAATCGACAAAACCTATATATCACCAGACCCTACAAACCAAATAATATAAATAACCACACAGTTCGGCAACGGCAATTTCCACGCCAATGGCTAAAGCAAGTCGCTGCCGAAATTTTAAAATATGTAAAAAAATTAGGTGTTGGTCTAGGGTCAAATTTATAATAATATATAATATAATAATATATCCTGCGACCAATCACGAAACTGCCTCCCCGCTAAAAATCAAGTAAACGTCGCACTGTTGCCTATTGTCGCGTATTTTAAATAGCTTGAAGGTGAATAAAATATAAATATTATAAATATTATAGTATACTTATTCCGTATTCCGTATTTCCCTGTGTAAATAAAATAGTAAATAATAGAAGACAGTAGTATTAAGGAAATAACAAAATTAAGTATTCAAGTAGGAAATTTAAATATGTAAATTCACTATAGGAAACTAGACAGAAAATAAATTATGATTATTGGGAAAAATGTGGCAGCATCTACATATGCGAGAACATTTTTTGCCCGCATTCTTTTCGTCCAGGTTCTTTCATTTGGCTAACAGTAGATACCATTTGAAAAATTATATGGACCACCTTGTACACTAGGGTGCAGTGAAAAATGTTTGTTCCCGATTTCGCAACGGCAGGTATGCCGAAGGTTGCAAGTCATAAATATAAGATTACGTGCAAAAACTGATTTTTTTTAACTACCCATTCAGGCGCCGCCGCCTCACCGCCAATATTTTTTTCTTTTAATAATTTTTTTTGACGTTTAAATGCTTCTTTTAGTAAAAAAACATATGGCCAAAAAATCAACTCCTTAGCATTATGTTTTAAGATACCTAATGCTCATGTTTTATAATGTTTGTCTAAGATTTTATTGTTCCTCGTAGGATTGCCAGACGTCCCGTATTTCCCGGGACGTCCCGATTTTCTGCTGTAAATTTAATAGTCAGCTGATGTCCCGTATTTCGGCAATGTACTACAAAAATGACAAAATCGATAAAAATTCGACTCGTTCTCTTTTTGTGTAATGTAATTTACAGTTTTGGGTTCGATTAAAATTTTATCAAATTTATCTCGTTTAATTTGTCCCGGGTTAATCAACAAAATCCCTTATTTTTAACCGTTTGTCCCTTAATGTAAAAACAAAATTCTGACAACCCTAGACCCTCGGAACATTCAGAGACAACTTAATATTATTCACATGTTCATCACAATAGATTAGCAAACAAAAAAGTACCTACTGCATGCTTTAGATGTTTGACAGGAAATGGCAAAAGCAATAATTGCATGTATTTCAACTATTTATTCTAAGCAATTCTCTGTGAAAATACATCTAGTGCATAACTCCAACTGAGATGTTCTAACCCAAACCCGAGCCCAAACCTCATAGGGAGAGAATGAGAGAGCATCAAGACCGTTCCCAAAAAATGCTGAAGGAGTTTAAGGGTAAGACTGAAACTACCCTTTTCAATATGCTCTTGTAAATGTTTCGATTTTAATAATTGCCACTATAAAAAAATAAATAAATAGCGTCCGTACCGTTTCTAACAGGCCGGCGAGCAATAAAAAAAATAATTATGAATGGAATTGACATTAAAACAAGTAAGCAGATTGAAATAAGAGCAACTGTAGCGTATCAGAAAAACACTCGGTATTTCATAAGTTAGATCATGACAGCAACCCGAACATTTCAAGATCTAGACGAACGTTATTTACATTACTACACGTAATATTATTGTTTAATTGATGTGATGAACGAGATACTCGCCGCGGGTGACAAGGCCGAGATAACCTTGCTGAATCAGTATTGTTATTGTAACATTATATTTATACTACGAACCTACACCAACCCAGGAAGAGACGGAGTGACGCATTGATATGCGTAGGTAGACTATAAGCGTATACATTATGTCGCGTTACTATCTTGTATATTCCTTGCTATAATTAATACAGAACTCTATAGTGACCTGGAGTTTTATTCAATACATAAAAGGAGTTCTACACAACGAAAAAACCAATTTGTTTAATGTAGACGTGTTACCTAAAGAAATAGCTTCTAAAAGAATACTAGTGCGATCAAAAATATAAACATATCTGATGCTGTAGTCGCACATCCGTTGTTGACCCTCGAAAGGAATTTAAGGAAAGCAATGAAAATTTGTCTGTGACGTCATACTTATTTTTGTAAAAAAACCGGAATACTAAAGAACTGTGCGAATTCGAATTAACTCAATAATTAAAACTGCATTCAATGCATTCGATAAATTAAATTATAAAATGCTTACAATTGTATTTAATCAAAACATAATCATAGCAAAATCTGCCAAAAATTGTTTTTTCGTAAGAGCCACATATAAACTATTGTCTATTTTATTTAAAACCGATAACTGGGCAAACCAGCGATAGCCTTGTCCGTCATAGAAATAGTAATAAAATTTTCAACTTTTCATTAACAAAACGACGGAAAGCGAGGTTGAAAGTAAAAAAGAATTGAACAAATTCATAACAGTTTCTTATATTAATTTATTATAGTTTTTATGCAGTATTACATATTGTTCATTCGATAGATTTTAAAGAGCGATACCAAGAGAATAAAAACGGTATTTGCTTAAGACTGCGCGACATAAGTGAAAACTGCCGAGAATTCGCTCTAGAGGCCTAATTCTTGAAATGTGGTGAAAATTTTCACCAAGTGAAATTAAGCTCGTTTCACCGATTCCGTGGGTTACCATATTCTTGAACTTTAAGTGGTGAAAATTTTCACTAGTTATCTGGTGAATATATTTACCACCTCATTCAGTGGTGAACTTGAATTTTAGGGGAGCATTTGTATATTACGTTGTGCAGTGTTCATACGAAATTTCGTTTATAAAGCTCTTGAATATATAATTATTATTCTAATTTAAACGTTATTTAGGTATTTGTAAATAGCTGACGATGGAAAACGAATAGAAAGCAGACATCAAATAATAGGAAGAGTCGTCCATACGCGGCTTTATCGGATAATTTATGTAAAAAGTGTTTTAGTTTACCCCTTGCTAGAGTTTTAACAAAGCTTCTAAACTCCTTTCTTAAATGTGCAACAAGAAAATCAGCTTTGGACAAACAAAGCAAAGTAAGATCAAATAGCTGTACCAAATATAGCTGAATACTTAAAATATTTTACCTATAAAAGTTGATCGAGTCTTTTCGATTTTCTGCGAAATTGATACCTTGTTTAAACGATATTTCGATGTTGTCAAATGGTAACTTTAGTTTCACCATAAACGTTTTCACCCAGTATTCAAGAATACGACTTCGTCGTATAACCATTTCGTAGGGTGAAATATATCTGGTGAAAAGATTCACTGGTGAAAATGTTCACCATATTACAAGAATTGAGCCCCAGGTTATTCGGTTTTCCATATAAAAATGGTGAAGTTTCGTGTCAAAACTCAACTAGCACACGTTGTATAAAAGACATCATAATTTTTAAAGTGTCTTCTTATACAGCTTCTGGCGTAGATGTTCGTCAAGTATTCCATCTTTCTATACAATTAGTTTTCGTCAAAAAATTGTTTTGCCTGGAAAGTCGATTTTTTCGACGAAAAGAAGCACAATTTAGAGAGATTTTTCCTCTAAATTCCCTATCGAACTGTCGTCTAGGTTTTTTTGATCCTCGCGACTTTTTGGCGGTGCTAAAAGGATCCAAAGATTTCAAAAATAAAAACCCAGATAAAATACTCGCCATTTTTCGATTCTCGCCAATCTCAATAGACTCGGAAGACCGTCAGAAATTTCCATCAAAATTAATTAATTTTGTCGACAGTTATCATGGCAACATTTTGAAAAATTGCATATGTGACGTAATAACTCGAAAGTGGAAAATTGGATCGCCAAAAACAAACGATGGTCCGCTGGCTGGAAGTGTTGGCTAAAAACGTGCCAAATCCCAAATTTTCACTCGCAGCCGTTTTCGAGAAACCTGATCATTAGGTGTTTCATACTCGAGCGCGGCGTGGCGCATTACATGACGGCCGAATTTCATTCACTACTAAGGAAAAAGTGTGCAGATCGCACCTAAAGAAGTTTTTATTTCAAAAACTCTATAATTTAAATTCTTATGCTTACGCTACATGCAGCTGCTGGGTGTGGAGGCGATGAACGATCGTGCGGGATTGGAAAGGGCTTGAACTTTAATAATTACGTTTTATATAATATGTAATATTATTGTTGAAGTATGGCATCTCGCAAATGTTATATTATTAGTAGCTGTAAAAAATGGTATGTGCTTAAGACCACATAACAGAAGTAAAAACTTCCGAGATTAGTTATTATGAAATACAAGTATTTCTTGTTCTATTTTTTTAAATTACTTGCCACAATTTCTATAATTAAAGAAAAACATTATCTAGAAATTTGCCCAAAATACCGCTACTTACCGCTTAAGAAATGTCCAAATTCACTGATCCTAGCCTATTTTCCCATCTAAAATCGTTTTAAATCAGATTTCTGGCAAATAAATGTACTTACTTACCGCAAAAACTATACGCATCGATATGCTAAAAGTAAAATTTTATCTTAAAATCTGCTATAAAAATCACCAGAATCTGCCTCTAATCATCATTTTTCCAGATCCATACCGTTTTCCAGGAGATTTCTGGTAATTAAATATATGAATCTTCATATTTTAACATAAGCGTCTTGTCGAAATGTTGAAAAACGTATTCCTCCAAATTTTCCATAATGTATCAAAAGCAAAGCTATCTATTTAGACTCCTAAAATTACCGAATTAATATTGAAAATATTGGATATTTTTGCGATTTTCTGCATGATTCAGTTTAACCTCATTTTTATCGTATTTCCCTGTCACGTACGGAAAAGTGTTTCAGACCATTTTTATAGCAGAGATCAGGAGGCTTTGAAATCTGAGATTGATTTCGTGAAAATAGTTATGCGTTGGCTGGCGCGTACGCGTAAATTAGATTTTTCTGCTAAAATCAATAAAATCTCCAATTCGAAATTTTCAATCGGATCGATACGATGTTCTGGTATGTTCTGCTCATATCCCCCGTATGTACGAAAGTTTGGATGCTCCAGATTTTTCTATTTTTCACTAGTAAAATATTAAGTGGTAACGTGTCATGTGAAAACTGGCGAAAAGTTTAAATTCAACTAGCTCACATGTATAAAAGGCACCATCTAATAGAGTTCTTGGCGAATATTCCTGTCAAATAATCAACTTTCTTAAGAACACTCTAAAAAAACCCTTTTTTAACCTAGAAATCGATATTTTGCATTTCCCCCAAAAGTCCATTTTTGCGATATTTTCGAAACAGGGCATTTAGAAAATTTTTCTCTCGTAAATTCCCTAACGAACTGTCGTCTCAGTTTGTTCGAACCTCGCAAGAATGACCCAAAGTGATCTCTTATCGAATTTAGTAATGTATAAAAATGCTAGTGGGTTCACCGATTACTGACACCAGGTGTCACGTAACGGCTCTTGCGCATAGCGAATAGGATTGCGCTCTTGGAAACGTCTGGCTGTCAATTTCCATTTTTTAAAGTCTTTACTTGCAGGGTGCTGCGTTTTTGTGCCCCCTTGCTCTTCATCCGATAAAGGTCAAATACAGTTGGACTCAATGATGGATTTAAATTCCTGGACTGCTCAGATGAAAATAAGACTTCCCACATTCGCAAAAGAACGTGACCGCTATGGATTAGTTCATAGGTTATGATATACAGTTTGTCAACACCGCAAACATTTTTTTATATTCAGTCAATAACCTTATAGAGTTTTTGTATTGAAAATTAGTGAATATTGTAAAGTCAAGTTTTCCAAGCAATTTTTACTTTCTATACAGCATAAGTTATCGATTAAAATTGAAAAAAAAAACCTGAAATGGTTGGGTTTATAATATTTACAAGACATGCGAAAAGCTTAAAAGTCTTTGGTCGGAAAAACTAAAATTTGGATTACATTATTACAAAAAAAATTAAAGATGATGATCTTAGTTTTTTCCAGAAAATTCAGCATGACTTTTCAAAAATCAACCTCTATTTTATCCTCACTAAGCACACCGATTATGAATTTCAAACCTTTACATGTGGTTTATTTACCAATTAGATATCATATATCAAAATTCCAACTTTGATTTCTAGAATCACACAAAATAGTTCCACATCACCCACTACTGATTTTATTTACTATATTTATCCTGAAAAAAAGAAATGTCGAAAAAACAAGGTCGAAGACTCCATCAATCTTGTCATGTCATATTTTTTTACAGATAATTGCGATATAACAGGGCTTCTTTTCCTGTCTCCCCGTGTTTTGTGTCATAAAGCAGTAAGTGGTCACCTGGGTAATTATTTTCCCGTATGTTCAACTCAATTCAAAGAACGTCACTACAACTCCGTAGCGACGTAATCATAACGCAACAGTTTTAACCGACACAGCCCCAAAACTTCCAATAAAACTAATAAGCGAAATTTAACCCAACGGATTTTAGACTTTTACAACTAAAAACAGATCCGTAATAGTTGAGATAATGCAAACTCCACTTTTTGACTGGAACATAGCAAATAGCTTTTCTAGTCTTAATTTTCTAAATGAGTCGAATTGGAACGATTTAAATCGTTTTGAAATTATTTATGTTCCTAAAATGATTTAAATTTAAATCTTTTTGGATGATTCAATTATTGCAACCATATAATTGTTTTGCAATGTTTGAAATATTTTCTAAACGATTTATGATTTGAAACCATTCTAAAAAAAATCAAATCTTTTTAGAATGTATCGAATAGGTATGCTGTGCTTAGGATGGGGCAACTGCCCCCCTCCCAACGCACATGTATCCTTTCAAATCAATCAAATCACCGGAAAGAAAGCCGACAGTGGCACTGAAAGCGGTAGCTGCACGCGCCCACTTTAGTTTTATAAAATAAATAAATGATTTTCCAACAACGCACACCGCTAGCCCCTACTCAACCCTTGCAAAAAAGAGCTAGGCAGTCGGGACTTTAAGCACCGAACATTAACATTAGACCAGGACTAGAAGCACCGAACATTAACAAGAGACTAGAAGGTTCACTCTCAGTCGGCACTTTTGATGTAGCGCTTGCAAAGGCGAGACGCCAGACTTTAGACCAGACGAGGTAAAACGTGGCCTGAGCAGTTAACCAGCATTTCATCAGGTTCTGCGACGGGGCAAGGAGGGAAATGCTGGATGGCCGACTAGCCTAGGGCGCCTTGGACCCTTAATCCGGCTTTGCGAAACATTTTATAATCCGAAATTAGAATGCCGAAGACTTATAGCAACAAGACCTAAAAACGCTTCCACAAAAACTGTACGAAGCTTTCTACTTCCCATCTTTAAGTTTGACGCGGAGAATTACACTAAAATGCAAAGCTCGGAGAGATTTGATGCTTCAGTTATTAGAAAAATTGCATTAGAATATCTTCATACTCAAGTAACCAATGCATCAGCTTCAGCTATTGGGCAGAAACACAGAGATAAAATACAAACTCAGTATGAAAACAAAATGTTTTTCGTGTGATGACAAAGGCGTTAAAGTTCTCAATAATAGAAAGATTTTTATTTATGGTATATTAATATTTTTATTTTTGGATTATATTTGTATTTAACCTGAATATTAAAGTTTTAATTTAATTAAAAAAACCTGGATTTTAAATTTTTACACACAACACATACTCATTGGTGCAATGCTAAGCAGCTGATTTTTAAAACATACATTTATTTATTAAACATACTACTGAAAAAAAATTTTTGGGTGCTGAGGGTACTTAAAAAAAATCAGTACTTGCACGGTATCTTATATTTGTGATCTGCAAATTTTGACATACCTACAACTAGCCAAATTAAAATAAGAGATATTTTTTAAACGATTTATGATTTTAAATCATTCTAAAAAAATTCAAATCCTTTTAGAATAATTCGAATATGCTGAAAGATTTAAAACTTTGCTGAACTTTCAGCTCTGAATACTCTGCATGTCACCTGATGAAATATTTCATAATTGCAAATTAGCATACCGAAGAGTTATAGGAACAAGACATTAGAACCCTTTCACAAAAACTATTCGAACCTTTCGACGCCGAAAATTGCAATAAAATGCTATTTTGGTAAAGCTCGGAGAGATTTTGATCTTTCAGTTATTAGCAAAATCTTTACTTGCTTTTTTGTGTACTTGCTCGAGCACGATGCTTTAGAATATATTCATACTCAAGGAATCATAATATTCTGGTCACCGATGTATCAGCTTCATCATAAAGCTGTATAAAAATTTTAAAAATCTCATCAAAAGGAACAGAGCATCAAAGTCGCTGATTTAAGAAAATTGCAGTTGATCCAAACAGTATTCAAATAATCTACCGTAGACAATAGACAAGGCATGTTAATCGAAATGCATACATATTTCATAAAAAGTATATTCATTTATACAAATGAGTTACTTGAAATTAATAGTCAGAGTGTAATACAAACAATAATAAGTGGATTCAAGATATGCCTACCAAGTATACTTACTTAAAATTAAAACTCAATAATCATTAGAAAAAATTCAAACAAATGTCACAGTTCATTATACAAATACAAAATTAAATTTAATGTCTCATGACGCACTGTCTTTTACAAGATAAAGGACGAAGGAAAATAGTGCATTTTTCAATATCATCTTCTCTTAATCCATAAACAATGCAAGCAATCTCAGCAGCCATGACGCTGTTTGTTTTGTCTCTATTAAGTAGTCCACTGATCCACACCACTTCAGACACAAATTAACGTTTCAGTCACAAAATGAATGAAAAAGTATATCTTTCAAGCAAAAATTTGTGAAATTAACACAAAAAATATAAGAAAACACCAGCAAGCCAAACTAATCACAGCCTAAAATGAAAACTTGGTATAACGTATTGAACTGTTCTAGTCCATCAGTACTGTCATCCTTTTCATTCAAAATTTCCACGATCGAGGCTCGAAATTACCGTATTTCAACCGAAAATACCGTACATTTTAAATTAATTAAAAACTTCATCTTAAAAGTTACAACTTAAAAAAAAACAAATGCCTCCCTAAAAAAAATATATCTTGTCAAGGGTAAAGCAAACATAAGATAAATAAAATGATTTGGCATTAAAAAATGATTATAGTTAAAAAATAATAAAGTTTAAAACTAAAAGTTATATAATATCATACAAACTTAAACAAGAGAAAAACAAAAAATATGTGTCCCTATAATAAATATAACAATCTTTTATTTTTATTTTCTTCCACAAAGCGCTAGGGCACGTTGGGCGTGAGCTTGGCTTGAACTGTAGTGAACTGTCAACAGCAATAGTGAGACAGTAGCGCAGAGACAGAGGCGGCCAGAGACCGTAGCTGCAGAGTTCAGACAAGAATTATTAAGATTCATGTTTTTTTTGGGAGCGCGAGAATCTGGATCACCCTGAACTGAAGCAGATGCATTCTCGAATCAATCAAAACAGTCGGATTCCAGAATTTAAGAGAGTAATGTTAACTTTACGCAAGACCCTCCACTCACTTCGTTCGCTCCGGGGCGCAGCCAAACAAAACTGACCCAAACTAACACAAATTTACGAAAAGAATCAAACATAACCTTAAAAAATAAAAAACATCGCTCGCCACCGACGGGAATCGAACCCGGACCGTCCTTATCACGAGTATAGCATCTAGCCTCTGCACCACGGGGGGACCTCTTGAAAGCAATTCACTGGACCGTAAAGACATGGGTAATTCTGATGAAGAGAAGTGCGCACGCCTGGAATCCGATTGTTTTGTTTGGTCCGAAAATGCATCATGCTTCAAATCAGGGCCATCCAACTTCTCACTTTTGGAAGCAGCGAGGACGGAGACTGACTGCACCAATGATAAGATACTCCCTACATAAATATATAGTGCGGCAGATGCTAGAAGCATTTCATGTTTTTAAAATAAATAATAAATTATCTCAAAAATCGTTGCTTTAATTTTTTTTAGTGGCCGGTTTTTGCTAGTTATGAAAGTTACCGTAATTTTACATACGGTAAAAGGCTTAGGGTCGCATACCGTATATGGACCTCAATTATAGGACATGTACGGTAATTACCGTACGGATGGCAACACCACATAGTCATACTTGTGATCTAGTATTCAGCTGTTCAGCTCTAATTAAGTGAAGAGTAGTGGCTGTGTGCATGTATGAAGCATACTAAATGAAACACTTTGTATTCCATGCAAAATTTTAATCCAAATAGGACTTCCTATAGAAGCATAACAGCTCCACCAAGAGCGTGGTTTAGGCATCGTTGTGGCCTTTAATTATGTAAATCTTTTATAAAATGTGACTTTTAACTTGTTAATTGTGATTTGACCGTTGTATGTTGGTGTTGTTTGTTTTCTCTTCGTTGATATGTTCTTCGGGTCCAGTGACAAGTAACACTGATGATGGCCTAGGCCGAAAGCGCTCTGCTATGCTTCTATAGGAAGTCCTTTTTGGATTAAAATTTTGCATGGAATACAAAGTGTTTCATTTAGTTCAGCTCTAACGCAGAATTCCATGAGTTAGACACAAAGATACACATCATTTGTTTTCGCAACAGCGTCGACACGACTTTAGCTCCACCGACAATCACCAAAGGTGATTGTCGGTGGAGCCGAGAGAGAGCTATACGGAAATGCATTAAGTAAAAGATATGACATGCATGGGACAAATTTTCTATTTTACTTAACTGTCTCTTCTTTGTCTCTGGTATTTGTACTTAAATCTTGAGAACCGACAGTACGATACAAACGTAGAATACGGAGTGTGATTTATCAGCTCAAACTTCTACGATACGAGAATCAGTCGAATTGGGTTAGTATTTTGATGGGTGTATCAAATAAGCGAGCATGCGCAATAAGTGAAATATAGAGTAAGTTTTATTATTTCCTTAAAATTTATCAATACTGAATTGGATTTCGAAGTGCGCTTACGTGGAATCCGGTGATAGAATATTAATATTCTGTATTAACATTTGATGTTGTTTCGTATGAAAACAGAAAATAGCATATCCAGTGGTGTGTAAACTAATAACTAAACTTATCAAAGTTAAAGAAAATATCCAAATCTATTTAACACTACTAATGAGAACTAACCAACGCTAACCAGAACTAAATAATAGAATTTGATGATGGTTATGATTATGGGTACGATAGGAAAGCTGTATGATTTCTTTATTACTCCCCAAAGACAGGTATTTAAACAATCTTTGGACGAAGCCAACGTTACTTCTGGTCACGAAAAATTGACGAGACTTTGTGCTACCAGATGAACTGAAAGGTACAAATCTATTGCAGTTTTTTTTAAGCTATATGCTGGTATTGTACTTGCTCTAGATAAGATTTCTCAATGGACAGATAGAGATTCGTCAACTGCTGTAGATCAGGCTCTCCAGTAAAAAAGGCTGAATTTGTTATAATTTTGCAGGTGATCCACCAGATATTTACTTACAGTAGCTTTTTATGCCGGCTTCTTCAGCGAGGCAATATTGATTTAAGGCAGGCAAAAAATTTAGCAGAAGATACTGAACAAGAAATAAATAAGAAATTTAAGACAAAATGCAGATAAAGAATTCAATCAGTTATTCGTGAATGCTCAGAAACAAGCTGAAAAGTTTGACTTTTTTAAATCAACCCCGTGTTACTACTTTTGAGACAAAAAGATGCTATGTAAATGCTGATACTGCTGAAGATTACTATCGCATATCAATCTATATCCTATTTTAGATAGTTTCATAAATAATTTGAAAGGCAGATTTTCTAAACATAAATCGCTATTGGTTGATTTTCAAGGTTTATTGCCGACTGATCCACTTAACTTTTCTGATGTCACTATGAGAGAATTTGAAGATTTAGTAATGTTTTATAGAAGTGACCTGAGAGGTACGCTTAACGAACGGAAAGTGGAACTTAAATTTTGGTACCGAGCAATTGCTAAACTCGAAAAAGACTAGTGTCCAAAAGATGTCTTAAGTGGTGTGGAATATTGTGAAAAAACGCTCGCGCTACCAAATATTAAGATGTAGTTGCTTATACCTACTTGCAACTTTACCTGCTCCTACTACGTATAATGAATGATAGAACTTTTAACAGCCTGATAAACTTAAAATCTGACTACACTAAAAATATGTTTATAATTTTGTCATTTAAATTTGTGTTTTCAGTGTTTTGTAAAAAATAAAATTACCAAAAGGTTTAAACAGAGCTTTTCGTTGTGACTCTCCTTACTCCTTAAGTCCATAAAACAGGCATAAATAATTTCAGATTGAAACCCCCTCGAAAAGAAATCTGGGTGAGCCACTGTGTAGGTATTGGATAAAAGATATTTAACATAATACCTTGTTAAAATTTTAAAGTGACCGTTTTTGTGCGCCTGTATGCATATGTGTAAACACGGGCGTTTATAACACCTTGCGGCGCTAAAGATGCACTTTGAGCCCGCAAAACCATACGCTGAGGTATCTGTAAGTGTAATTTACGCCATGGCATGTATTAAGTATTTGTTTCATGCTTAAATAAAAATCATCAAATCTAATGATTTTAACAAGTGCTCAAAGTATCCACCGCTCATTTAGATGCAAAGATTAATAAGTAATAACATTGATATATATTTAATAACTTACCCTAAAATTAATAGAAATAATATGAATAATTATTATTCACTCATGGATACATTTTCTTACAGATATAATTAGGAATTACAAATAGCTGTCATTGTTAAATAATCATTGACAAGCAATAACTTTTCTCAATTGTTTTTTTGATCTGATTTTCTGATGATTCAGGAAAACTACTAAAAAGTTGCAACAATTTTTCTCGAAATCTAATAATATTGAAGATGTCCATTGGTCAAAGTATAGTGGCTCACATGCAGGTTTAGTAGTGTACTTTAAACATATTTTACAATAACAACAGGATTAAAATTAATTTCTAAATATTTTATAGTATTTTGCCATTTGGAGCTTTGCTGGGCATGTATATGTGTTTGAAAAAAATAAAACGAATATGTGAAACATTTTCTTTTCTAGCATGCAAATACTTAAGCTGCACTTTTTGATTGAAAGTGTCATTACCCATAAAAATATTATAAGTGTGGCTGGTCCCGCTCAAGCACCCCCCCCCCCCCCCCCCCCCCCCCCCCCCCCCCCTGTAGGGCAACAACTCGTAGAGTTTAAGTCATTTATTTACGGGTTTAAAATTGCATTGTTTCTCTACATAAAGAAAGTTAATGATTACCAAAATATTCAATATCCAGTATTAGGCTAGCCGCCAATATTATAAAACATGTCTAGAAATATTAAGTATGCTAAAAAGTTTCTTGTTGCAGAAATATCATCATGTTGACGCACAGTGCGAGGTAAGTTAAAATACTTAAATTTTCTTGGCATGTAAAATTAATTGTGTGTGTTTGTTCCTTTTTCCTATCTTTAGTAGGTATATAGTTTCTTGTCTTATAGATCATTTACAGAAAACTGTTCACATCACTATCCCCATTCAATATACACATCATTAGTTCCAGTAAAAACGTAATACTTAGTTATTTTCGGAAGAGCTATAAAAGAAAAAACTTGAGATTTATTATATTTCGATAGATTAAGAACAATTTACCATTTTTGTTTTTCTTCGCAACCTTATAAAATAATTATCACAAATTTCATCAGATAAATTCTAAGTTAATTAAAGATATTAATTTAACGAAACTCCGGTTTTATTTTACCCATGCATTGTTCATCGAATATAGTATTCAATATAACCAAATGCTTAATCCTCCCAGAATCATACTTGTGACCACTTACGATAGGCGTACTTAAATTTCTCAAATATTCTTCCATTGAACAGTTTAATTATTGTTCAATTGTATGCCAAATTTGATGTCGCTATAATTAAATCAGGCCACACGGATCTGTCACCAATGGGCTTAGTATATGACATCGGATAAAATGTAAATTTGTGTTTGGAAATATTGTACCTATCTGGAATAAATCACTGATTCCTTCAAAACGAAAATCTGAGCGTACTACTTTTAAATTTGAATGAGAAATATATCCGACCGGGAACCAAAAATCTTAATTATTATGCCTAATATCCTATAAATCTATGATAAAAGAGCGAAATTGTAGCCTAAATCCAAATCTACATCTCAGTCAAACTAGGGATGGTAAAATCTATACGAAGTCAACTGAATAAAGATAAAACCCAAATACCAGCTAACAGTCGGTGAATTCTTTGTAAAAAACGTTTGCAAAATAAATTAAGCAGCTGCAAATTCTTTTTAGAAATTTGGTTTTTGAATCACTATTTTTTTCGCTTTTCAAGCGAACGTGCATGTGTTGGGCACTTAAATCTTGATTTAAAAAATCCAGCCTTCCCAGTCGCATCGGTGTCAACATTATTTGTTTCATGATCATCACAACACCAAAAGGTTTTAAAAATCTCAAATATTTACTGTTGTTTTAATGACAACAAACCTAAATAAAAACCAGTGTTACACACAACAAGAAACGAAATAAAAAAACAAATAAGAAACAACAACAAAATAAAAATTACAGAAAACATGGACACCAATCAAAATCCCCGTATTATAATAAACTATTTCCAAAAACGGAAAATTTAAGACTGTTTCGTTTGAATTAAGCAACAAGCACGGCTCTGCTAGGCTTTTCAGACCTTAGTTTCGTTGAGTTTTAATAACATACTGGAATTAGTGTACTCGTATATAGAGAATGTTAATAATAACATTTAATAAAGCCAGGTCATTTTTATATAGGATTTATTAGCTTATTTAGCAGAACTGGGCGAGATTTTTATACAGGTGTTTCAGTTCATTTCGTAACCCAAACAAACACATATCAGTTTATTTTTGGGATAAAGTGCAGTAGTTCAAAGTTTAATGGCGAACCTATACAAGGTGCTACAAATTTAAGTCTGTATGGGGAACTCGGCAATCCTAACAGATCAATACCAGATGCGAAATCACTTAACTTGAAATAAAGTTGCGCATTTTGATCTTGAACTGTATGGATTTAAGAAATGTACCTACCAAAAACTGATTACGGAGATATACTGGAAAAAAACGAAAAATTGCAAAATAAAGTCCACTTTTTTATTTTATATTTTTTTCTCCTCTCTTCAAAGTAGTGTTGTGAATATAGAGCCCTGATATTTTTATTGAATTTTAGGAAGGTTTTGGTATCCCCAATTTAGTGATGTATTACACTTACTTACTTACTCCTAAAACGAATATTTCAGACACTTCTTGCCCTATGTGTTACAAGAAGAAAGAAGATTGCTTTTTGTTAAACATGTCTTTCTAAATGAATTAAGTCTAAATTGTAACACATAATTTTTTGGAAGAATTGAATGCTTTTAATACTTAAACAACCAAATAATAAATTAAACATTGTCATATTTACAATTTAATTAGTACTGAGCATAAAAGATAACATATTTACAGCGTCGGATTGTGTACGCAAGGGCCCACCGTGAAAAATATGTATAGGGGCCCCAAAAATGTGAAGTGTTGTAGTACGTACCCTCCCTCACGCCGCGCCGCCGGGCGCCGCAGATAAAATTTCATAAATTTGGTGTTAAATAATATTTGTAAAAAAAATTAAGACATTTGTAGCCCAAAAATAATTTAAACGGAAATGTTTTTTAAGTCAGCTCTATTTTCATCTTAGGAATCGTTATTGACAGAGCTTGCGCCACTTTCATCATTCCTATAAGAGTTTTTGCTATCTTGCTTTTGTTGACCTATCGTCTGAAAAATTTAAATTTTAAAATTTTGCGCAAAGCTCATCCTTGATTAAAAATTCTCAATGAAGTTGTCCTGGTAAAGTTACAATTTCTTTAAAGTTTTGTGGGTCGAAATAGTAAAACTGTTCATAGGTTTTTTTTTATGATTTACAAATCTGTTTTTTAAACATTAAGTTACTTGATTAATAATCAATTTAAAAGTTTCAATCTCGAGCTTTTTGGCTGTTGCTTGAGAATTAATATCATCGTTATCATCGCACTACTCAGCAGGCATTTTTTGGCTTTTCGACTGTGAATAGCAGGAAATTCTATGTAAAAAATAACTTTTAATAAGCTTAAAATGAGAATAAAGTGACAGGCAAAAAATTAATTTTGATATAAACAAAAGCGTGGGGTGCTTGATATTAATTGTTCTGAATCTTGTATCGCTAGCTATTTGTAATAATTATCAAGTCATTATAAAAATGTAGAAAGCACCCCACGCCTTTGTTTATATCAAAATTAATATTTTGTCAGACTATAGTTTGATTTTCATTTTACTTAGAAATAAAAATAGAATACGTAAGAATTATTTCTGAAATGTCATATATAAATTTCCATTAAAATATACAAGGTGGCTAAATTTAAAAAATCAATTTTTTGGACATACGTATTTTTCTATTTAATGTTCAAGCGATTTTTATTAGATATTTGGGGAGCCCGAAAAAAAACAACGAAAGACATGTCTCTGAATTTCTATTCTAACCCAATAAAAAGGCCACAAATTTGAGTGAGTCGCTTTTCGCTTACATGATAGTATGGATGGGGTTATTGATTAGAGTTTAACCATCCCTCTATCTTTTTTATTTAATATAATAGAAAAATAAA
>JAEQML010062700.1:0-24061 GCA_016904865.1 Pissodes strobi | reverse complement strand
CAATGGGTACTTATTCTCGATAGTGATTTCATTGAGTTTTCTGTAGTCGATGACAAGTCTGAACTTTTGCATTGGGACAATCCAAACCGGGGCAAATAAGGGGATATACAGGGTCGCACGATTTTATTGTCTAGAAGTTTTTGAATTTGATTTTGAATTTCAGGCAGCATAGCAGGAGGGTGACGAAAGGATTTAGCATCTAGATCTAGATGCCGCGCGTAGCTTAAACACGTGAACGCCGTGCTCTCTGCAAAAAGTAAAGTTTTTCTAAATAAAATAAAAGTTTTTGCATAAAATAATATTATTTTTATAACACTTATTATTAATGGTTGTGTTGGTGAAACAGTTTACCGTCAAAATGCGCAGTACTAGGGCTAATTCATCAACTAGCCAAGGATCCCAGGATCTTACAACCAAAATGGCGGAGCTAGAAACAAAATTTCAGCAAGGCCTGGACCAGTTGCGAGGAGAATATATTGCAAAAAAAGACGTCGTAGTAACCACTGATCAAAATACAAATTTTGAAGAAAAACTTAATAGTTTTGAGGCAACCATCAAAAAGGATATAGCTCTACTACAAAAGAGCATTAAATCCCTTCAAATAGAGATTTACAACAATAAATGCCAGGTAGAAAACCTTCAAAAATTAAGTAACAAAAAAAACTCATGTTTCGGGGTATTCCGGTGGATAACCAGAATAACCTTCAAGATCAGTTAATAGCTTTTATTCATACTCATCTGGGTATCGATATTGCAAAAAACGAAATAAACTCCTGCTATCGTTTAAAAAAAATCGCTGAAAATAAACAACAACAGGTAAACAAACGGAACAGGCAGCCTGTGATAGTAGAGTTTGTCACTCAGTGGCGACGCGATCAAATCTACTACGCGAAAAAACTTTTGAAAGGCAGCAAGTTTTTAGTGTGTGAAGTGTTAAACAAAGCTCAACATGAGCTATATCTAATAGTGCGTGAAAAATTTAAATATCAAGCATGGACAATTCGAGGTAACATATTTATTTTTTTAATAACAAAAAGATTAAAATCACAAATGAGAATGATTTGCAAGAACTAATATAAGTGAATGTAGGCAGAGCGGCGGAAGCGTGTATGGTAATACTATATTTGCTTTAACTTGTTTTGGGAATTGAAATTTTTTTACTTATTTTTTTTTGAAAATTTTTATTTATTTTATTTTTTCTGCTGTTGCGAAATCGTTATAGACTTTTGATTGGTTAAAAGTATCAGCATATTTTGTTTTTATAGGTCTAAATAGCATAACAAAAATGTTTAAAACATTATGACTTTTGTGTTCTAGTTATAGATTGTAAAAACAATGTTTAATCATAATATTAAATTTGCGCATATAAACATACGTTCTCTTGTTCCTAGTTTGGACGATCTTAAACAGTTTATAGTAGCCCAAAGTTTTGACATCGTTGGAGTGTCTGAGACATGGTTAGATAGAGGTGTGGCTACCAATGATGTTAGGATTGAGGGATATGATTTTGTTAGACAGGATAGGGTAGGAAGGGGTACTGGTGTAGGTTTGTATATTAAAAATTGTTATAAGTATACAGTGGTTAAAAATGAATTCACAACAAATGAACATTTTGAGCAAGTTTGGGTAAAGCTTTTTTTTCAAAAAAACAGTTTTATTTTTGGAAGTGTTTACAGACCGCCTTCCTATAAATATTCAGACTTTATAATGAATTTTGATAATGTTTTAACATCGATAACCCCTCTATGCGATAAACTTTGTTGTGGAAGTGATTTTGACATAGATTATATGAACCTGTTCTCAAATGATGTGATGGATTTTAATTCATTGTTGGAGAGTGTGGGTCTGTCTCAGACAATTGCTAGTCCAACCCGAATTACTGACAGATCATGTACCCTTATTGATATTTTACTGATATCAAATGACCTTCTATTAATAAACACTGACACTTTGCCAGGACCACGTTTATCTGATCACGAATTTATTTTTTGTGAAGTTTTGGTGCCAGCAGATAAAAAACAAATTAAGTATTTGGAATTTAGGGATATAAAAAACATAGACCTGCAGCAGTTTACATACGACTTGCTATCAATTCCGTCGCGTAACATTTTCGACATCCACGATATTAACGACAAAATTAAATTTATTAACGAAAACATAAATATACTGCTAGACTTGCACGCTCCATTCAAAAAAGTAAGAATCACAAAAAATCATCAACGGTGGCTGGAGAATGTCAGGGACCTGATTAAACTTAGAAATAAGGCACTGAGTCGGTACAAAAAAAACAAAACGGATGCGAATAAGGAATATTATAGATCGCTTCGCAATTTAACAACAGTAACCATTAAAAATGAAAAGAAAGCCTTTCTTAATGCTAAGTTTTCCGAAACAAAAAATGTGTGGTGTGAGTTAAAAAAATATTGCAGCGGAATCCAAAAAAATAAAACCGAAATACCTGAATCCTTAAAAAAAAAACCGGATGAAATCAATAACTTCTTTAGAAACTCAGTACCTCAAGCTGCGGCTGACTCGAGTGATCTTATTGAATATTACACAAGGAATATTAAAGATACAGTAGAATCATTTCTTGAATTTTCCAGTGTCTCGGAAATAGATGTCTTGAATGTTATTTCTCAAATCAAATCACATGCTTCGGGAACTGATTGCCTAAACATACGTATTATAAATCTTTGTTGTCCATTCATTCTTCCATATCTGACACATATAGTTAATTTTTGTTTGGACAACTCGGTTTATCCAGATGACTGGAAGAATGCTCTGGTAACGCCTTTACCAAAAACAGGTGATCCTCAAGAATTTAAAGATTTAAGACCAATAAGTGTCCTGTCCTGTCTGTCCAAGGTTTTGGAAAAAATCATAAATAAACAACTTACCGAGCATGCTGAGAGAAACCGGGTTCTACCGGAAACACAATCGGGTTTTCGACGCAATCACGGGTGCTCTACCGCTCTGAATCTTGCCAAAAATTAAATGATGACTTGGAAAGTATAAAATCTACTTCTTTAAAGCATTCTTTACTTTTAAATCCTAAAAAGTGTTGCTTAATGTTTTTCGTTCCAAAAAATGATGTCAGTAATATAAAAAATCACATTAACATAAGGATAGACGAGACTGCGCTGGAGGTTAAGGATAATGTGCGCAATTTTGGTCTTGTCTTTGACAGTTCTCTAAGATTCGAGCAACATGTCTCAAATTGCATACAGCGCGCTTACGTTAGATTAAAATTGCTTTACTCTAGTCGTCATGATTTGTCAGTGAAACTAAGGAGGATGTTGTGTGACTCGCTTGTGCTCTCTATATTCAACCATGCAGATGTTGTTTACGGTAGCTGTTTAACTCAGTTGCAGAAAAACAGAATTCAAAAAGTGCAAAATTCTTGCCTAAGGCTTATTTACGGAATTCGGAAGTATGAAAGAATTTCTTATAAATTAAATGAGGCAAAATGGTTGAGTATGGAGAGCAGGAGAAAGGCTCATTCAGTCTGTTTTTATCACAGAATTATCTCCTTTAAAACTCCCGTTTATTTGTGTAAAAAAAATATATTTCGTTCCAATGTGCACAATGTACATATTCGCTCTAGAGACTTAATAACACCACCTATGCATAAAACAACGCTTTTTGAAAGAAGTTTTACATATAGAATAGCAAATACATTCAATTCTCTTCCAAATGCTTTAAAATCAATGGATCCTAAAAAATTTGGTCGTCATATTTTTGAATACTATCTTAAGAACCAAAATAACACATAAAAACAAGAGACTTATTGTAATTTTTTTTATGCTGCCAGCAAATTATACCTGTAAATAATATTACAGTTCATAGTTATGTAATTGCCTATAATATTGAGAATTATTTTATTGTATTAAATCTATTAGCATACTACGCCATACTGAAAAACTTTATTTAATTAGACTCTAATCTAATAACATTTATTTTCCAAATTACAATTTTGATATACCTAGACTATCGCTATTTTAACATTGACTTTGAAAGCGGTTGTACTAAGTCTATAACACAGTATAAACTATCACAACACACGCGTTACAAACACCTGCGTTCGCAGGGGGCTGGTGTCGGCCCTGTTTTAGCGACTGTCAGCGGCAATTCGGTAAGAATGTCAGATTACATAGGCTTTGAGCCTCTCAATCGTGCTCTAGTTTTATTTGCCAAGTGGCATGTTAGACGAGTATATTGTTTGAGTAGTGGTTTGGTGTTTTGCAGGGAAAGCGTAAAACCCTGCTTCTCGTTGAACAATACTAACATTAATATGTACACTATGTACAATGATTAAATATTTACATGTATTTACATATATATACAATAGTTTGAAAGTAATGTATTTACTTCCAGTTCAGGGATCGGAATGTTCATGTCCCGCAAGCCAAGCTCATTGACGGACATTGTGTTTCGATGGTTGCGCTTGTACTGCCGTAATTCGGCTGGGGTCGTCGTTTTATAGTAGACTCTAGTCCCTTAACAAGCCCCGTCCCCCTTGTCCGAACAAAGGTGGGTGGGGCCTGTCTCAGAACTAGTCGTCTCGTAGGGTATAGTCGATCTGCACTTCTGAGCTCCTGTTCGACGTGTCTTTTTTCCTGCGTGTTTTTGCTGCAAAAAGGGCATTTTAGTTACTTTTTATATCGAAAATTTGCTGTATATACATTATATTTACAATTTTTAATGATTATGGTCATTTACGGAGGCTCTAGTTCTTTATAGAATAACAGAGTATTCTTGTAAATGGGCCCATGTCGTATGGTACTCTGCGGATTATATCTCGCATCTGCAATTTGCGCTGTCAGCGGCGATCCTCTAATGCCGAATTCGAAGAATTTACTCGCTGTTCTTTCGATGAACTGATTTATGTACTCGATGTTTGTCATCGCATGTAAATCTTCGATTCGTACACGATCGAAGACCGTCAGTGACAGCGCCGATCGCAGATATCTATTTTGGATCGTTTGTAGCTTTTTAATATGAGTTTTAGTAGCAGAGCACCATACTGGGGCTCCGTATAGTAAAGCAGGGCGAATGATAGCCTTATATATTACTAGCTTGTTTCTTGGGCTTAAGTATGACCTTGTGGCCATAAGCGTATGTAGGCTTTTCCGAATGACTGCGTTTTTCGCGCAGATTGCAGCAATATGTTTGGCGAATGTTAATCTTTTATCGAATACGACTCCTAAGTATTTTACGCTATCTTTAGGCTCGATCTCAATGCTATTGATGACCAGAGGTGTTACCTCGGTGTCTTTTACTTTATGCGTAAAAATGCCAAGTTGTCTTCGAGGCGTTAAGGTTTATCTTCCATTTTTGGAAGTACGGTAAAATAAGATCCATGTGCGTTTCGAGATTGATCTTTGCCAATTGTGCGATAGGAGACTGTGTGTATATCGCACTGTGATCCGCGTAAAAAGCGCAAGAGTTCAAGGGATGAGACGGATAGTCAGCTATATAATGATTAAAGAGCTGAGGGGATAACACTGTTCCTTGTGGCACACCTGAAATGATGGGCCTTACAGTAGATACACGACCTTGGATTCGCACAGAGAAGGTGCGATTTTCCTAGTATGACACAATGAAAGCTCCGAGGTGTAATGGAAGTCCAGGAACGACAAATAACTTGTAGATCAAGCCATCATGCCATACTCGGTCAAAAGCCTTCTCTATGTCTAGTAGCAACAGCGCGGTGTGCTTATTTTCATTGTAACCGTTCGTGATTTCCTGTGCTAGTTTCGCCGCGAGCATAGTGGTACTATGGCCGCGGCGAAAGCCGAATTGCTCCGGTGGCAGGATGTTAAGCTTATCCACCGCGCCGCTATTCCTAGGCAAGAGAAGTTTCTCTGTTACCTTTCCAAGTGTATTCAGTAGTGAAATGGGTCGATACGATGCCGGAAGCCTCGCATCTTTGTTAGGCTTAGGGAACAGTATAATCTTAGCTCTTTTCCAGGGAGTAGGGAAGTGCTGAAGGCGGATGGTTGCATTGGCAATATGCATGAAGTGGACGATGGCTTTATTCGGTAGATTCTTTAATAGAATGTACGGAATACCGTCGGGGCCGGGAGCTTTATTCTTGGGTAGGCGACAGAGAGTTTTACGGATTTCTTGTGGCGTTATAGGGTATTTCCTGTCCTTGAACAGGCGCGCAACATTTGTGATCTCCTCATGCAAGTGGTTTGTATCAGGGGACTCTCCATAGACGCTCTCTAGGTGGTCCGCAAAGGCCTCCGCTTTCTCACGATCTTAAATCACGGTATTACCACGAAAATGAATTTCCGGGTAATCCACGGGGGTCCCACGGACGCGCCTAGCGAGCTTCCATATTGAGCCGTCTTCCTGACTTATTGAATTTGCATAAGTCATCCACCTGTCATCACGGAAGGCACGGATCTGTGTCCTTATCTCTCCCGTCAGTGCTGTGATGCGTAGTCTTTCGACTCGTGCTCTGTTTCTCTGCCATCTCCTTCGAATGCGACTCTATTGCGGTTGAGTAGAGCAGAGTGGACCAACCATCACGGAAGGTCTACTACTGAACTTCGCCTTTTTTATATTACAGGACTTTAATCAATGTAAGATTATTATTTTCAAAATCTGTAATTTTTTTGTAATGTAAAAATAAATATATTATTATTATTATTATTATTATTATTATATATGGGACGATCATTTGTAGTTCGTATATAGTGTTTCGTTTGGCTAGTAAAGGTTAGATCGCAGTTTTCATAATACATAATATCCTTGAACTCGTGACATAGAGGTATTATTTTGCTTTTTTCGAAATCATTTGTGATTTAAACGTAATTGTTTAGAAATTTGAAACGGGGTATTATCTGTCGGTGGATTAGAACACTCAAAGTGTTCTTTGGGAATAACTCTCATTCTTTGATCTAATTTTATGTTATGTCTGGGAAGTGGATTAGGAATTTTACAAAATCCATTTTTAACTGTTATTAAACTATCAGGAACTACTACTTGGTTATTTATTTGAAAAGAAGGTAAAATAGCGTCTTCGCTTTCGAGATTTACTGGAATTATTAATGCGTTACTATTTAAATTTTCAACAGGTTTGGAGAGAGGTTTATTGTAAGCGAGTGAAAATTTTAATTTTTTATTTTGTTGAAGTGTTAAGCACCTATTTTGATAATCTAAAATAGCATTTAGGTTTTTAAAATCTTTAATTCCTAAAAGAGCATCAAAATCATGGTGCCAATTAAGAACACGCATTTTTAAGGGTAAATTGATTCCTATTTCTTGCAAAAGAGGAATTTTGATATTGGTGTTTTCACGATAGGTCCTTTTGCACGCTGTTACTTCAAAAGGCTCGTAAAATAGTAAATCAAAGTATAAGTTGGCTATATTTGGGTTAATAATTGATTCGGAGGCTCCTGAATCAATTAAAACGGAAATTTGCATTTCTGGTAAAAAGAAATAAGGTAATTCGATTTTTGAGCTATATTGTTTAAGTTAATTGGCCGGTAGAAGCTAGTTCGTGAAAATTTTGATTTTCTGCATTAAAATACTCCTGATGGGGGCTAAGGAGAATATTTTCTTCTTGCACATTGGGCATATCTTGATTATCATAATAGTCGTCGCAATACTCTTTAAAAAATAGAAAAAAAACCTGTAAAAATTGTCTAAACGTGAAAAGTTTGAGTTCAAATTTGAATGGTTTTGGCACATTTAAAATGTATGAAAAATCTACCAAACTTGGAATTTTTTTCTTTTTTAATTACATAGTTTAAGTCAAATTTTAAATAGTTTTTTTTGTGTGAAATTGTTTGATATTTTCTTGGGTGCTTAAATCTGAACATTAAATTAAGGCGAATTTTATTATTATATTTTAATGACACACCCTGTAACGTCTGCTGAGACCCAACCCAACTCTAATTTTGGTACAATCCGTTGCGGTGTTGCCAGTTTCCTTGAAAATTACATCTTTTATAATAATTAACTGCGTTTCAACTATATTAAAAAATGCAATATACATGCCATTGAAGAAAGAGAGTAAAAATGGCGTAAACGTAAAAATTTAGAGTTCAAACTTTAATGGTTTTGGTTATTCATCACTGCCTGCACTTATGGCAGAGCAGAGGTCCTGTATATTAAGTTGTATTAGACGCACTTTTAGTTCAACCCAAAATTCAAAAAGTTTTCTGATGGCCATAGATGATCATTAAATATCTTATTCGATGTCCATTCAAACCATAAATATTCTTCATCGTCAAGGTATAATTTATTTTCATAATTTTTGGAATGAATAATTCTCGGCTATATTTATGTTAATCATTTTTGTTTTTAGGAAATTTGGGATTTGGCACGTTTTTAGGCACCACTATACTATACGATAATAATTGTTGAAAGAAAAGTGTGAAAGTTCATCCGCTCATCGGGACAAAACGGAAATGCCAAAGCGGTAGCATTCTCTTTCTGTTCAGCTCTACGCCCTCTATGAGGTCGCTGCCTCGTCAAAAGAGATGTAACGACAACGTAGGCGTAGAGTGCGCGGGTTCGCTCGATCTCTTTCTAGCACTTGGTCGGATATCGTGCTAACCAACAATCATAAATTACGATTCTTGGTGCTTTACCATATTATTATATATAAGCAACTACGTATATGTGCTTAACCACTACCTGGTGGCTTAATGCTATATCTATCTCCCTTTGAATTTTCGTTCGCCCCGACACGTACGTGAACGTACGGTCTCCCGAAGTCCCGAAACCAATTGAAATCGGAAAATTGAGACTATTTTTTTTGGGCGAGTATATTTTTGGATTGTTCGCAAAAAAAATCGTGAGGATCGAAAAAACCGAGACGACCGACAGTTCGATGGGGAATTTAGAGAGGAAGACTCTAAATTTCTCTGTTACCAAAATGCTTGGAAAATGGGTTTTTACGGCAAAATCGATTTGTAGATCAAAAAAATGAAGGTTTTTACTTCTCTTCTTGAAAAATTATTATTTTTAGTACATATGACGTAATAATTAATAGATTTCTTTACATAGCGTACATCCATAATTCGAATATTTTCGGGATGTGTTTACGTACAGGGTGGCTCGAATTCGAATCTGTGTATAGGGATCTCAAAATACGGCGTCGGTCAATTTAGGACAAAATTGCGCATTCAGGTGCCTAACAGTGTGCCATCTAGAAAGTTTTAAAATTCCGAGTATTTCCGAAGATATCCGGAAAAAACCGAAATTTTTAAAAATCGTTTTATTTTTTCCTGGGCTTATTTAAAAAGGGATTTCAAATTGGATTGCACTTTTGCATTGTCACTTTTTCGGTTTATCCAATGGTGGTATCCAGTTTGGAATCCGACGTTTCGTTTTCAAGGGGTTATCATCAACTTCCGTATTTTAAATACGAAATTTATTTTTATTATCGTTTTTCAATTGATACTGACGTTATTAATATGAACATGTGTTTTTTTTTTTTAATTTTAATTTAATTTTTTTTTAATTACTTATTTTGCTTTGGCGTAATTTTAAATAGTTTAAGTTACTTTTGAAAATTTTACATTCTATAAAAATATATTATTTTGTTTTTTGGGTTAAGTGGAAAATTAAAACCTTTCTTTTTAATAAAAATAAAATCTAGTAAAATTAAATAAACAGGTTCATATTTATTTTTTAAGCCAAAGCAAAATAAAAAATTTAAAACACATATTCATGTTATTAATAACGCTAATATCATCTGAAGAACGATACAAAAATTAAAGTCCGTATCTAAGAAAAGAAAGTTGATGATGATCCCTTGAAGACGAAAAGTCGGATTCCAAACTAGATACCATCATTGGATAGAGCGGAAAAAATGGCAATGCAAAGATGCAATTCAAAAGTACAATTAGATTTGAAATCCGTTTTTACATAAGCCCAGGAAAAAAATAAAACGATTTGTGAAAATTTCGGGTTCTTCCGGATATCTCCGTAAATACTCGGAATTTTAAAACATTCTAAACGGCATATTCTTAGGCACCTAAATGCGCAATTTTGTCTTAATTTAACTAACACTAAGTAAGATATACTTACGGTTTTCGAGTTCCCCATGCATAGACACGAATTCGAGCCACCCTGTACATGGTGCTTAAATTTGATCACGAGCATATCTCAAAAACATTTGAATTGCGGTTGTAGGACCCCGAAAACCTTTTTCCCAAAACCTTAAGAAATTAATTCTCCCTTAAGCCCGCTTGACATGGAGCAATATACCTTGCAATTGCATGCAACTGACAAGAAAGATTGCCAGGGGCATGCGCAGTTAAAGCCCAGCTGACCGATTTTTGCAAGAGAAGTTGCATCCAATTTTATCGGTCCCGGGCTATTTTTGTTGCGTGCAAATTGCAATTCTAGGGATAAATCTATTTATTTTTGTGTCACCAACCCACTAAATGTCAATGAGAACTGGTGATATTTTCACGTTGATTGACGTCTCTTTCGATTTTGAATCAAAATCATTTTCATTTTGATATTTTGTGTATTTGTGTTTGAAAATTATGGATAAAGTGGCTTGTGGAAAGTAAGTTAAATATTTTTATATTAATGTGTCAAGGGAGTAACGAACTCTGGTCAAGTACATTGGTCAATTATTTTACTTTGTTTGAAAGCATAATTCATACAAACGTCGTAGCTCGTCACAAATAGTTTTTCGCATGAAAAATCTGGTTGTCTGTACAAATTTTGCCACCTTTTTCCGATGCTTCCAAAGGTATTTTTCTTACAAACGAAAAGTGTACGCTTTAATTTGCAGGTGAAGAAAGTGGATTAAAATGTTTGGAAATATCTAAAATAAGTAATAAGATGTATGAAGAGATTACCTATTATTGAGGATATTTAAAAGATATAAAAAACAATGCTTCAGTGCATGATTCTTTTTTTTTGGAATGGAAATGATTGGCCTAGAGCTGCCACGGCATTTTTAATTCAGCTCTATGAACAACACCCGTGTCTTTATCTAATAACTTCTTTAGATTACTCGAACAGAAACCTCAGGCAGATGGCTTTGCAGGAAATATTGCTGGAGTTTAACAAAAAACATCTGACCCAATTAACATTGGAGGAAATAAAAAGAAAATTCATGGACTGCGGACTCAATATCTGGCAGAAATTAATAAAATTAAAAAAAGTGAAACATCTGGAATATCTACAGATCTTATTTATGTACCAAAATTATGGTGTTTCGATGACTTGAATTTCCTACAACAAAGTTCTACAGTGGTAGGTAGAGGTCAGTCGAACCTGTCTACCAAGAACCTCCAGAAACCCTCAACGCAGAATAAGGAAGAAACTGGGGTGCTTTTTTATTGTTCTTATCTATTTTTCGTTAATAATAATATTAAGAAAGTCTAAATTTTTTTGACATATATGAACTGATCTACTCTTTTTTTGCAGGAGTTGGAACCAGAAGTTCTATTTGATGGGTATGTAAGTGAATTGTGTGAGACAGATTTCGACATTTTATCTCCACGTAGCATTTTATCACATGATGAGTCCAGGACCCCATCCCGGCAGGGGTCAAGAGATCAATCTTGGGAAAAATCTCGAGGTCCATCCCGGGAGGGATCTAACCCTTCACCGAAAACGGTGAAAAGAAGAACTTCCAAAAATGAGACAGAAAAAGAAAAAATGAAAAAAAAATTGAAAAGCCTCCTCGACAGTGCAGTTACCACACTCCAGACTGTCAACACACCTGATGTGCAAGTGAAGCCTCGCAGACATGGTTTGTTTTATTGGTGTAATTTTCTCATTTTTCTAAATATTGAACAGAAAAATATGTTGATTTTCAATAGGTATTTTGTTGCATCTAGTGATATCATGCTTGAATTATTTTTTGTGCCACGAGCCACGACAATTTTATCTGTTGGGTTTTTAGTCATTATTCTTATGGTAAAGTTTGTCTCAATTTGTTCAAAAACCATTGAAGAAAAAGGTTACATATTAAGGTATAAATGCCTATTCAAAATCAAGATACAAAGGTCTTTCTAAATTTTAAAACATGTATAAGAAAGTTGTAAACAGTTAAAACTTTTTCTGGCTCACAAAATAACAGTTATTACACATACTGTGTAGAAAAAAAAACTGTATACATATATTACTTTCAGATTTATTGCCGAGGAAATGGAGTCACTGGAGGATGCTGAGATTATTGATAACTTTAAACCAAAAATATTGAATGCTTTACATGAAGCTAAACGTGAACAACGCAATCTAAAAAAAATATGCCTGAATAAAAAATGTTTTAAATCCTTACTTAATTAAGTATAAGTGGATATTTGAATTTTGTGTTTTTTTGATATTTTAAGTTTTATTTTTTATTATAGATTATAAGTATGCTAGATAAGGTCCTAGTTTAGTTTTTGTTTATATATATAAATAGGCAAGTTTCTATTTAGATATTTCAGAAAATATTTTAAGTTTGTTTTTTTTTTTAAATAAAATGGAGCCTTTAATTGTTTGATTTTATTTTCCCAAAAATTCTACAAAAGGCTATTCTGACCACACAGATAGATTGTAATATAGAGAGCAAGATGTTTTCTTACTTGAACTATGTAACTATATAAAAGTAAAATGTAAAACCTTATAATATATTATACATAATTTAGAATATTGCTAAAGCATTTTTCTTTAAAACTAATAAAAAAATAATTGAAAATTAGTTCAAAATAATCTGTTTATAGAAAAACAAATTCAAACAACATTGTCTTGTCCAGGTACTCTACCATATCCATTCAATCAATCTCATTTATTTTTCAAAGTTTACAATGTATGTTAACTTATACTAGTCTAGCTACCTGTCTACCCGTCGGGTTCACACGAAGACACAGCTTCACCCGTCTACGGTCTATGCCCTGCACAGCAAGGGACTAGTAACTAATCCTAATATACTCGTTAAATTCGGACCGATGATTTCAAGCTACTTAGGCCTTGCCTTTCAGCTGTATTCAAGAATTGTTAACTCTAAGTCTGCCTGCAATATTCTAGATCTTCAGTTGGGTTGTTATGAGTTATACAGGGAAAAACAAGAAAAACCCTGCTTTAGAATGACAAACACAAACAAAAACGTATATACAATTTTTACAATATTTACAAAAGATGAAGCTGGGCGGGCCCTAGCTCCACGTGCATACGTATATAGGGGAGAGGCTCCTCCCCCTTTTTTAAGTAAGATTCATGTTTGAAATATCGTAATTATTACTAAAGAAGTTAAGTGTAGCATTGAAAATTGCCGTTTTATTGCCATTGCAAGCCTCAAGGCATTCTGAAAATTCGGTTAACGCTAATAGCAGTTGATCTAAATTAACTAAGAAGTTTATTTTTTCTGTTATGGCTTGTAGCTGCGTAAATGAATTTAAAGTGGGGTTGTCTGACATCGGCCTGAATTTATCGGTACTTACATGACTAATTTGTCGATTTCTTTCACGCACTGGCTCGCTTTCTAGCCGATTTCCATCGCGCACTGGTTCACTATTAAGTTCACTCATCTGCTTCTGGGGCTTCAGGGGCGGGAAGGCCTTGTCGAACTCCCTGCTTCGCATTTCTGTCGGTTGCCTCTGCCATGCTGGCTTCGTTGGTGGCGGAGCAGGCTTAAAGTTTCTCTGTCTCTGGTTGGGCTGAGATCTGGGTTGGGTTAACTGCGATTTGATTGAAGAGATACACCGGGCATTCTAGGTCGATTGACCGGTGCTCCCCATTGCAGTTGACACATTTTACTGTGTCCGCTGTGCATTCTGTTATCTGATGCTCCCCTGCACACCTGGAGCATCGCCAATTGCGTTTGCACTATGTCAGGGCATGACCATGCCCCTGACATCGTTTGCACTGGGTGATGGGTCTCTCATTAGTCCTGTAGACCCAGTTTATGCAGACGTTCATTAGATATTTGCAGTTCTGATTTAAATACTTCAAGGTGATGCTACTTTCAGTCACGACTAGGAACATCGTTGTTCTCGTCTTTTTCATCAGAAAAACATCTTTTATTTTTAGGTCGTATTCGTCAATTAAACTATTTCGTACTTCTTGGGGCAATATGCCGCCTTCGAGTCCTCTGAGCACAAATGCGTGCGTCTTCGTTAATTTATCTGCATAAGAGTGATATTCTAGCGTTTCTGTATCGAAGATACGTTTAAGGTTGGCCCAATCTTTCATTCCTGTACACCAAACTATGATGGAATTTTCGGTATACTTGACTTTATAGTCGCGAATGTTAGCGGCACTTAGACTCGCTGCAAATTCTCTATGATCCTTGACACCGCCTTTTATCACAATCGGTGGCGGCGGCGTCGGCTTCGATTTTAAAGGAACTTTAGGCCTGGGAATTACTCGCCTAGGCCTAGTTTGTTGCAGTATAGGTACATCTTTTTCAGTTGACACTTCCATGTCCGTTTCTTTATCAGAGTCGGTGAGCGGTTCGAAGCGATTTTTCGTCTCGACGCCGCCGAAGTCCAGATTTACTTTCTTGATGTTTCCTTTAAATTTTAAAGTCTTTAGGGGCACTTTAGATTGATTATCCTTCGGGATAGCGCCCTTCGAAACGTTTCCTTGTAGCAGGAGCCCAGAAGTTGAGGGAGGAGTCTCTTTCGGTACAGGGGGCGGGGCCATAGCGCCTGCCTCCAGAGGTACATCGGTTGCCGGCTTGTCAGCTAACGACGCAGTTGGGACGTTCAATGTCATTGAAGGTCGTTTGTCACTGTTTTTGTCATCATTTTTTATGATTGCATCAGCTTGCTCGCCTGGCTTCTGTTTTTTGTAAACAGGTGACGTATCACTTTTTGCCTTGCTGGATTGATCGCTTGGGGCTACTGACGGCGTTCTTTTGGCCTTTTGGCCACAATCAATCTTGGATTTTACTTCATATTTGGGTTTATTCTTTATTCTCTTGGGATGGAATTTCAGGACATGGTATTTGCCTCTAAAATAGGCCTTTTCGAGCTCTATTTGTGCGACATTTTCGTTTAAGAACACCGAACGCCAATGCTGGCATTCGACGCATCTAGGTGTCTCTTGGAATTTTGCAGCTAATCTCTCTATTTCTATCAACGTTCTGGCTCTTTCGCTCACGTCCAGGTCCATGGAGATCTCTGATAGATCATCCCCCGTCTCGGACATTGCGGAATGAATCCGGGGATCCGTCCCCGGTATCTGAAAAACTTAAGATTCCTGGCCAATTACTAAGATTTGGTAACAAATCAGGGCTTGGCCGTGGAAAATACACCTTAAAAGATGATTTAAGACTTGTGAATTAAGCAGACTCGATAATTCGATTTAAATTCGCGAGCGGGCTCTATTAACTGGAGACCCCGCGACATCCAGTCTGCTCCCTACGACGGTTAGATGCAGAATCACCATATCCATTGAAATACTCCTTAAATTCTTCTCTGATGTTCAGAGCTTCATTTCTAGGTCTGCCATAATTTTGATTACTCAGTTCATAAATAAATTGACAATTACGATCAATTTCATTAGGATGCTTGGACAAAGAAGCATGGCCGGTCTCTTGATTCAGAAAATTGTGTAGTGCACAACAAGCTTGTGTAATGATTCTTGCTTTTTCTGGGGTTCAAGGGTATTGTATTTAAGAGAACTCTAAAACGATTTGCAAGTATTCCAAAAGAATTCTCAACCACTCTCCGAGCCCGACTTAATCTGTAGTTAAAAATTCTTTGTTCTCTTGTCATATTTCGTAAAGGATATGGTTTCAGGATCTGATTTGATAAAGCAAAAGCTGCATCTGCTACTATGACATGAGGCACTGGCTCAGATCTCCCAGGTAATGGTTTGATTTCAGGAATATTTAGAGAATTTATTTGAATACCTTTAGCAAGATCACTTTCCCAAAACACACGGCCATATGACAATCGTCCATTCATGCCCACATTTACGTATGTGAAGTTATAGTTTGCATCAACAAGTGCTAATAGAATAATACTATGTTATTTTTTATAGTTGAAATAAGCTGATCCTTGATCTGTAGGTGCCTTAATGATAATGTGTTTTCCATCTAGTGCACCAATAACATTTGGGGCATTCCACAAAGTTTCAAATTGTTTTGAAATCTCTAACCACTCTGCTGCGGTTGCCGGGACCTGAAACAGAAAAGTTTAAATTAAAAAGTATCTATCTGGGCAAAAATCCATACACTTGCAGACATATGTCTCTTTCTACATACATTTGTATAAATTTTGTAGTTGTACCATACCTTTAAGTACTTTCCCTTCAGTTGATCATAAATTGCTTCACATATAACAGTGCTTCACAACACCTGTAGCTAAATACCTTAATGTGACTATGAGCTTCTGCTGAGCTGTTATTACATCTCGGACTAAAGAAATTTTTGTAATTTTATGCTTTATTTTTGCCAGAAGTTTTTTAAAAGTTGCTTCATCCATTCTTAAAAAATTTTTATATGCTTCCTGGTCCAATTCTTTAATCAAACATATATTTCCCTTTTTTCTATCCAATCAAGGCCTGGCCCACCATGTCCCTTGTGTTCTTTCTCTTGTCTGTTCATCAGATTTCAACAGCAATGCAGGGACTACAACTATAATGCACTGATCACTTTTCTCTTATTAAACTTATTTAATTTTGCAATTTTCATGTTTTTTAAAACCACAAAAACAAATAAAATAAAAACATCAATTGAGGTTAGAAAATTTGTTTACATTCAGTTGCAGTTGTTTCTTTTTTCTATTGGCGGACATGTCGCAATTCAAAGAGAATTGCACCATGTCAAGTAACCTACAAGTTTATCGCATGCAATACTTTGACCTTGCAATAACTTGCGCAATTAACTTGCAAGTTGTATTGCTCCATGTCAAGCGGGCTTTAACAACGCCGCAATCGACTCAAGCAATTTCTTGGTGCAATAAACATCAAATAGAGGACCCAGTAATTCAGGTAAACTATTCAAAGGTTAAATGTATTATATGGCCCCGATTTTGTGAAACACACTATATAATTCAAAATGCGCACCTTTGATAACAAAAAATATCTACTATATACAAAATCAGTACTATATTATAATAAAATATTAGTACCATTTCGAATAAATATTATCTTGGTATTTGGTCGTTAAATCGAAAAAACCTGGCCACCACCAAACTTATACGTATATAAAGCCTGTCTGCAAGTAAATCAGGTCAGTAAATAGCTTTTTAAATGACTCATGATGACTGATGAGGCAGAGCCAGTTCGTTGCACCTCGGGGTGCCAGGGCACCACGAAATGGGTGTTTTGTGAACTTTCCCTGGAAATTTGCATTGACCCAAAAATAGGGGAAAGAGCTAGGGTGTGTATGCCCAGACTATTATCCGAACCATGGCTAGGCGACGACGTATGCCAGTGCCACCGAATCACCTTAACATTAAATGATAAAAACGAAATATTAAAGTTGTATAATATGTCGTCGGATGATGATCAGCTGGCGCATGTGCAGAAAAAACAAATATTCCTCCCATAATTACCACATATATAATAGAGGAGGCGAAACAGTATCCAGTTTTGTATATAAAAGGTAAGCGAAATAACATTTTTTGCATCTATAAACACTGTACAATTTTTTATATTTTGCTCCATCTTCAAGGCCTTTTTTATATTAAACCCGATGCGTTAGAGAACAACATAAAGGCGTCACGTTGGAAGATGTTATTTTGACTTAGAACAAAATGGCTTACACATTCCTATCTTAGTTTTTGATGATCTGTTCATTGAAGTTAACTTCCGGTTTAGTAAATAATAATAATAGTAGTAGTACATGTATTCTTCCAGTTAAACCGAAAGTTAACTTCAATGAATAGATCATCAAAAACTAAGATATGAATGTGTAAGCCATTTTGTTCTAAGTCAAACCGTTTAGCTTCCACAGCTTTCGAAAGGGTAAATTGTCAATTTTTGAAAGTCAATATCTCGAAAACAGTTGATTTTAGATATATGTCACGTTATGTCAAAAATATTTGGATTCAATCATAGAATTCAAAAATGAAAAAATATACAGGGTATCGTATTTAAGAAGACATAGGTTTGATTCGCCGCGACCTCTTGGAGCACCCTGTATATTCGAAAATAATTTTAAAGTGTGGACCTTAAGGTTCTATACAACTTTTGTATTGAACATTTTTTCTTGTTCTTGCTGAAGAACTTGGCTTTTAGTTAGTACCTATCGTCTTGATGCTGAATTTATATTTACGTTCTTTAATTATTTAATTTACCTATTGTTGTGTAACTCTAAGCATTATGGCAGATGAACATGCAGATATAAGAGAGGAAGTACACGAGGTGATGGAAGATGCTCTGGTCAGGGTGATGCAAAGGTTCACGATTAGACAGGAGGCGACCGAACAAGCACATCAGCAAGAATTACAACACGAGAGAGAAGAGAGGGCTGACGAGAGGGTTAATGGGGAATGTAACGGAATATATTGTGAACTAATTAAAATCATTAATTAAATATCACCCTGTCGTAAGTTTGAACTTGAACTTGAAAAATGTTATATAAACATTCACTGTTAATTATAAACAACTGAGCGGTCGACGGGAGCGACTTTAATCCTTAATGATGCAGCCATCAGCATTTTGTAACATATAAATACGCAGGCAAACGCCAAGTTAATCAGGCTTTCGGGTCTCTCAAACCGCTCAGTCTAGTTGCGAGGCAGTACACAGGTACGTCTACTTCTAGCTGTTCTATCCCACAACCCCCATAACTGAGAACACTTATGCACAGGTATAAGGTTGTCAGGTTCTTACCTAACCTGGATGAACGTATGCATAGGTATACGGCGTTCGGGGGCTACCAAAAGTATAAGAGAGAGCCGAATTTGTGAAGTATCAGAACTTCCGGTAAAGGGATAGTTTTTGGGGAGTTTTAAAAAGTAGTGAAAGTGCCTTAGCAATTTGTGATAACCTTAAAAGACTTACCTTATAAATATCAGAACAAATACCTAAATAAAAGGCAACCCGCTCACATAAACTTTATTATTAAAATAGTGACGTCACTATGCCAAATAAACTTTAAAATAAAACACCCTCGCTTGCCAAGTGATTTAATTTGAGCGTAGTGACACTCATAATTCATCTACGTCACATCTAAAATAGTGGCCAAGCAATTTACTGTTAATTGGGCCTAGTGCCGCCATCTTAATGAATCAAAGTCACAACAACAGTAATAACTTCAATTAAACATCAAAATCAAGTAAATCATTAAGTAATTAAACATTTAATAAACGCAGGCGGTCAGTTTAGCTATTGCATAAAATCTAAGCACATATTGGTTCGAATCACGCGCCGAGGTACGGCCAAGTGCTGCCATCTACGGGCGGTCGGCGTCACCAAAGACAGAGTACAGACACGTGCTGCATCCACGGACGCTCGCCGAAGTACCGGCGGTCGACGTCACAAGCGACATCTAGGAGTCTATGTTCATACCTGGAACAAACAAAGAAAAAGTTAACTACGTTGTGCTATTTTTGTCGAAGGTGCAAGCGTGCAAGTCAATACCGAAAACACAATAGTTAAGTATATGTAACAATACAACAGATTTGTATAGGAGAAACTAAATGAAACCATGGAGCGAGCAGGAGAAACAAGTGAAGAGGACGAAGAGAGGAAAAATATAATTATATGGAACAAGTACTCAAGTAAAAAGAAGAAACTAAGCAACTAAAACAAAACACAAAAACTAGGAGAGACCCGAAGCTTCAAAATGTAAATAGTGTAAATATAAAACCCAAGTGCTCATAGAAAATGATATATACAAGGCACTTAGGAGGTTAAAATATAAATAAAAGAAAATATATAGTGAAACATAGCATAATATAAGCTCGAGTGTTAATAAGATAAATATATAAATAAAAACACTTAGGATGTTAATAAACTGAATATAGAATAATAAATATATTATTATATTATATAATATAATAGGACATTGAAGGATTTATGAAGAAAAATGATGTTAGAAGAATGAATTAGGTGAATATTAGCGAGAAGAGTAGTAAACTATGTACGCAAGTTAAATAGGTGAGGCAAATGTGAAGATATATACAGTAAAGCACAAGTAAATGTGAGTTGCCATTAAAATTGTATATTGAAAGTATATACAGGAGGAATATGTGTATACGAGGAAGTATTATAAAATAAAGTGTTCTCCGGCCTAAATAAAATTGCAACGACGGATGGTCTAAAAGATAACGTCACAGCAAAAAATGTAGGCATGGAAAAGTTGAGCATATAGGGACTGAAGTAGCTACGCTGACGTTCAAGGAAGTCGAGCAAATATTTTGGTACCAGAGAAGCTCAAGGACAAAGTACCCAGGTGAAATGTTACATAAGCAAGAAATGTTTATGTAAAGCATGAAGAATATAGAAGAAGCATACATAAGTTGAAAAGTTGCTTATGTAAAGCTAATAAAGTGAAATAATGGAGAAACATATAAGCAAAAGATGTTTATATAATGTGTGAGAGCATACGTGGATATATAAATAATAATATAATGTTTCTCTGTCCTACACAATTTACATAAAGCTAGTCACGTAATGAAGCATAGCATAGTTACAATGCCCTATATGTTTTACATAAAGCTAGCATAGATATACATAACGTACCTATTTACATTTAAAGTAAACCTTAAGTAAGAAAAACTTAAGATATGGAAAGTAAATATAAGAAACATAGAATAAAATAAATATATCGGAAAATGTATATGTAAGCGATACCAAGAAGTGTATAGCAAATCAGTAAGAAATTGTAAATAATGTATATATGGCCTTACCTTGAGAACATGCCGAATGGGTCACAATCCAGAAGCCATTGGAAAGCACCAATGGAGTCCATACAGGACTTAGCCATTCGAACAATCATTAGCAGAAGTATCCCCATTCTTCGACTAGGGATTTCTAGAAGATTAAAAAGTATAAGAAATTATAATATATGAATGAAATACCTGCAGCAGTAGACAACGAATTAGATAATTTAAAAAATTGAATAATAACAAACCTTAAATCAAATCTTGCCAAGTATCTAATATTGCCAAAAATCATATTTACGATACTTATATTTGATTGTATTCCTTAGCCCATCCAATGCCAACACACACACGAAGAAGCGAATCAAGTCGACGCCATTTTACCACGCCTTTCAAGGAACAAAGAACTGAAAGAACCCACTATGACTTGTATCTGCTACGAAACCAAAAGGGACAACTACGAGAGCCATCTACCAGGCTTTGCGTAAACAAGCAGTCCGCAAACAAAAGCAAACTACTTAAATGGAACGTCCGACAGCCGGCAGCAAACGAATCTACAAACAACGACTTATTCAGTCGCTAAAAAGCGTAACGTATAATTTTCGTTTATTAAAGCTAATTTACATAATGTTTACTGTAAATGTAATTTGGATATCATTATTATAAAGTGACGCAAGATCGCATTGCAAGCCAATAACCTGAGAAAATAATAAGATTTATAAAGTCATAAATATGATATGTTGCATAATTTCTAAAACTGGCATGTTGAATTAAGTCAGCGAGTAAAATAAATTGAGTCATTTGATATACCAATATAAGCAAGTTTTGGATAGGTCAACAAATATAACTGAGTCAATAAACTGTTATAATGATGTTAGCAAATATATTATACATAGACGGGAAAGTCTATATACTATATAGTTTTGATAAATTTGTAAATAATGGATTTAAAAATAAGAAGTAAAGAACAATGGCTAAATAGGATTTTGGATTTTATTCTAAAAAGAAATAAATTTAACATACCGTAATATTGCTAATATAGGATAGGTAATTTATTTTTAGACAGAGCCGCAATAAGTTGATTTTTAATGCCGAAGGAAAAAATTCATTATCTTTATAGATATACCCTATTAACAGACCTTTTCCCAAAACTAACAGCTATAAAGACAATGAATTAATGTCACCTCTGTTGGGATGGACGCATCTTAATAGAAGAGATATCATATGAAAGGCAATTTATTGTCCATAGACATAATAACCTAGTTTTAAAAATGGCATTATAAGCCAGTATAAAAAGAAAAGCAATGTTCTCAAAACGGATAGGTTTGCACTAGATATAAGGTATAATAGATCAATAGGCTTAAAGAAATCAAATTGACAGAGTTTTTATATATAATTAGTAATACGTTAAAGACAGAACCGTATTTAAATAATACGTTGGTCACGTAGTTGCTTTATTAACACAAACGTAAAACGTTATTGGCCATAGAAGCAAATAAATTTTGAAATAATACATCTCTAGTAAACAGCCAGGTTTATCCAATTATGATTTTGTTAATAAGACAACAAAAAACGTCACAAATAAGAAAACATAGGATAAGATTATAACATTGCTAATATAACTTGTAAAACTATTTTTCTTTTGTTACATGTACCTATAACTAGCACAAAGAGCGAGGCAAACCACGCAAGAACTTACGACTACACGAAATGGAAATGGGTGGATCTATGCCAGAACAAGTCAACTGACGAAATATATAATAAATTATAATAAAATTAGGTGCAATACGTATGTCTTCTCGAACTTGAGGTCGGTTTTCTCTCTTTTAAAGCAAATAAGTCAGGTTAAAACGTTGGGGACCAACATTATCAGGGAGGGGGAATGTGTGAACTAATGAAAATCATTAATTAAATATCACCCTGTCGTAAGTTTGAACTTGAACTTGAAAAATGTTATATAAACATTCACTGTTAATTCTAAACAACTTGAGCGGTCGACGGGAGCGACTTTAATTCTTAATGATGCAGCCATCAACATTTTGTTACATATAAATACGCAGGCAAACGCCAAGTTAATCAGGCCTTCGGGTCTCTCAAACCGCTGTCTATTTGCGAGGCAGTACACAGGTACGTCTACTTCTAGCTGTTCTATCCCACAACCCCCATAACTGAGAACACTTATGCACAGGTATAAGGTTGTCAGGTCCTTACCTAACCTGGATGAACGTATGCATAGGTATACGGCATTCGGGGGCTACCAAAAGTATAAGAGAGAGTCGAATTTGTGAAGTATCAGAACTTCCGTTAAAGGGATAGTTTTGGGGGAGTTTTAAAAAGTAGTGAAAGCACCTTAGCAATTTGTGATAACTTTAAAAGACTTACCTTATAAATATCAGAACAAATACCTAAATAAAAGACAACCCGCTCACATAAACTTTATTAATAAAATAGTGACGTCGCTTGCTAGACAAACTTTGAACTAAGCCTCCCTCGAGAAGACACTGCATTCATATTAATTGGGTATAGTGTAAACTCTTAATTCATCTATAATATTAAACACGCCTTTATTAGTATACAGTCCAACCGTTGTTAAGTTTGTTTGTAAATAAACTTGTTACTGTTTTTATCGATGTGTCTCCTTTATTATCTCTTCTCAACTTGACGTCCTAAATCTACATGCTAAGTAAGGCGTGGCGTCACAGATAAAAAATACAAATCGTGACATTAAATATATGTTATCAAGTATTAGTCTATTCCGCTCCATTAATTCTACCTATTTATCAATGGTTTTCAATGTTTAGTATATTGAACTGCCGAATGAAAAAAAGCCATTGAATTTAGGTGGGTAGAATGTACAGTTTTGAAAAATTTCGTCTCATCTTGTGTGAAGACGTCGGCACGGTGAGTAATAATAATTTTTGATCTCAAAATATCTTATTCATCCCGCATATTTTTCAATAATCCTTTCATACTTTAAATATATAATTAAAAATTGTTTCCAATTCACTTAGTTATATTTGGCTTTTGTATTGCATTTTCAAGTAATTGCGATTTCAACAATTGTAAAAAATTTTTGGTGACCTTAAAATTAAATACCGATTTTTTGGTGAATAGTTGTGTTTCTTATTGGTCAAATTCGTGTAATTTGATAATGGTTTGATCCAAATTTATCGAGAACGGAATTATTTCGTCGTTTTAAACGGTCACACACATTATTTTAGATATTTTCATTTAGATTTGACGATATTGTTGGGAAGATTCGTAGAGCAGATTTTATCTTTTCCTGTAAAAGGTAGTAAATTGAATTT
>JAEQML010062699.1:0-24063 GCA_016904865.1 Pissodes strobi | reverse complement strand
GCTCTATTTGTAAATGTTTTGTTTAGTAGATATGCAAGGGGAGTTCTAGCTTATCTGGTACATCTCCATAAGAAATTGAAGGGTAATTCTTCATTTCAAGGCCACCGACACTCCCCGATCTCAAGACCGCCACAAATTGCCGGTCATGATGTCCTCTATCAATATTCAACCACTTCGGCTGTATCATTTCCTCAGAGATTAGTTTTGGCCAATGCTCGCCATCATCAAAGAATCAAATCGGCATCATACATGCCCGGCCATGACGATATCTGATGTGGTTTATTAACTTGTGCTATATCGTTTTAAAAGTGCGAACTGGTGGATTATATGAAATTTGCAAACTGGCCTAGCATCTGGAATAGCTGATGTTATTTATTATGATGATCTTGTTAATATTAATTTATTTATATATATTCTATTTGAAATTAAATATACTTGAAAAGCAGTAAGATATTATTATTTCTAAGTCTGTGAGTCTTGTGGGGATCGAGCCCGCAACCTCTCAACTGCCATATAAACCTAATAATCTCTAGTCCATTGACGAATATTCGTTTAAAAGCTGTATCTTGAGCTAAATCAAATCGGATAATGTCTATTTCTAAATGCCTGATAGCACAACGAAAAGGCCTGGGGCCGTAAAACATCATAAACCATAGGCGCTACAACTTGCGTCTAATTTGGCCTATAGAAATAAGTTAATTGGTTTTTACTATATTATATTTTGGAATTACTAGCTGTAATTATATTGTCATTATACTAAGTTAGTTATAAATTGTTACCATTATGCTATTATAATCATTAAAAGTTTTCGCTCTTAAATCAAGAATACCTTTATCCTGCTGGAAATAAATATCTTCATGTTTGCAAATCAACAGTTACAGGAATACTGAATGAACGCCATTTTTGATAGGTATACATAAATATATTTTTACAGGTATAAATTGGCCAGGTTCATAACCATAAAGCGATAAAACTTGGGAAGACTGTCCATGAGTACGACTTCCGGCTGCACTTTTCCCACGAGAAGTTCATTTCCTTTAAAGTAGTCCAAAGTTTCTTTCTTCCCATGACCGGCAAGCAAGTTTTCGTCTTCATTTACAACTTTCTGAATTTTGTCGAGAGTTGGTATTTCCTTACTCAAATAAAAAGCGTGCACATGTCTCCTTATTATGCTTCTGGAACAGTCATCAACAACCGATGGCTTTCTACCCGTAGACGTTTTGGGCTCACAAACAGTTCCACCTTTTCTCTCTTTCAGAACTCTATAAATCGTAGCTTCACCAACTCCCGTAACATTCGAACATTTCGTAACTAGACTTCTCACAGTAGCCAAGGGATCTTGATGCACAAAGAAATCATGAACATTTAAAAGTATGGTTTCGCTCTTACATCAAGAATACCTTTTATTTTGCTTGGAATAAATCAAAGACATTTAACCTGGAGAGACGGGACAAATGGTTCTTTGTTTTCCCCCAACATTGAGGCATATTCTATAGTCGATAGATGTAGCGTTGCCAAATTTTAAGTTTACGAGTTACTGTACATACTTTTTTCATATTAAATTATAACACTAAATACTTATTTTCCCCATTTTTTATTCATCAAAAACCGGTTCTGAAGTTCTTACATGTCAATCTGACAATGCCGCTTCCCTTGGTTCCGCCTTGTTTTACCCCCAAAATATTTATAGTATGCACGTAGTAAAGTAACTGCACCAATAGATTGAGAGCATTGGAGGTCGACGACCGACGGCTCTTCCCCATTCGATAAGTATACTAACTTGGTAACGTTTCAAAACCAGTGAAGGCACTGCTGTAAATATGTTTTAATAGGTATTTAATAGAAGAAAATAGTTATTAAGCTACTTTTTGAATATGTCATTAACCAGATATTTGTCATATTTGTATGTTTTTAAATAAAATTTGTATACTTCAGTTCCTTTTTATTTGTCTCAAAAATAATGATAAGCAATTTATTTTTAGGCTAGCAGTGGTATGATTTAATTTTTCGTTTAACCCTTGAGAGCAGAAAAACCCTATGTGTCACAAAAACGTTTAAATCGGGATAAAATTGCATATTTTTGGTATCTCATAAATTTCGTGTTCAAATTTGAAATTATTCAGGAAATAAGTTTTCGGAAATTTTATTCCATTATTAGCTGCTGAATAGTATATTATGCAATGACCATTCATTGCAAATGTAAGTTGAATATACTTTTTTCTACGACTGCCCTGAAAATAGACAAAAACGCACTAACAACTGCTCTTGAAAACTGGACATTTCAAACATCGTGTGAAAAGTATACTTTGTACACGACGTGTGCAAAGTATACTTTAAACATTCACACGCTTATTCGGGTATTTAGATTAAAGGGCTTCGTCTCCGTTTTAGAGCTTCGCCCTCAAAGGTCCCATTACCAGATCTCTAAAAGAGGGGGCTCAATTATAGGGCTTCACCCTCCGGGAGCCCCTTTTTGCAAAACTGTAGAAAATGGAACTCTTATACCAGAGGCCCCCTTATAAGACTTGGGGCCCCACTTTAGAGCTTCGCCCCCGGGGGCTCCATTGCTAAATTTGTAAAAAATGGGACTCCCGAACCATAGGCCCCATTCTAGGGTTTCGCCCCCCCCCCCCTGGGGCCCCATTTTAGGGCTTCGCCCTCGGAGCCTCTTTTTCAAAATATTTGGAAAATAGGAACCCCACTCCGGTGGTCCCATTTTAGGACTGTGCCCCTAGTTATAGTTTAGCGAGAATCTCTTACTCACGTAGCTTCTTTCATTAGGAATAAAATTTTCTGATAAATCAATAATAAAAATGTTTCCCATATAACATGTAATTTTCTACCACACTCCCAGTGGGGCACCCTGTATGTAGCAGTCGTAGAAAAAGTATAGTGTGCTACACGTGCTGAAAAGACTTTTTACACTCATGAGACTTTATGACACTCGCTTACGGCTCGTGTCACCAAACTGTGTCATTCGTGTGAAAAGTCTTATTTTCAGCACTTGTTGCACAATATACTATTTCTATTTTGGTATCATAAAGAAGTCTTTTCGATACGCAAAGTTGTGTCGAAAAGAAGCTCTTTTCGACACTATTTTTGATGACTGGTTGCTATGATATTAACAAAATTGTGCAATGTCAAAGCTCACTAGCAAATATTTCGACACCGTTTTGAATGGGATTCCTAATAATACAGACGTCAAAAGTAACAAGATGGCCGTCCAACTTTTGATCGCGACTTGAATAAATAAATGTTTTTCATTAAAAAACGTGCAAAATAGCACTCTTCGCCCAGTTTTGTTTGGTTTCAAATGGACGTTTTAAAGCCTGAATTTGTGCGACGCGACGCGACGCGACGCGACGTGTAGCTTTTTTGTATTTCGTAAGTGATTTCCTATAAATATTTTGTATAAACTTTATATCAAAGTACCGATGGTCTTGCGAGGTGAGGTATGCAAAATCTCCAGCTATTATCATCCGAACCTGAGTTTCCACAAGTAAGTAAAAGTAAATGAAACACAGTAGTACAGTGGGCACCATTTTGTGATGTGATTAATTAATATTTTATAATACTTACCTATGTATGTGATATTAATGGATAATCTGATATGTTTGCAGTCATTTACCAACCTCTATTAAATAATTTTTGAAGTGAATACTTCTTTGGTTTCATCGCAGTGGTTTTGCAAGGACACGGAAAAATTTCGTGACACAGCAAAATAACTATTTTGTGTTAACTAACCTTCAGAACCCATATCTAACCCAAACTAACTTAATCTAACCCACACACTATAAATAAAACATAAATATATTTTAAATAATGCACTCGAATAAATACCATCATTTCAAATTAAACGTATTTACTTTATTGAAATTATTATTATGATGGACTCACATTTTCAAAGTCTACGTCTATGAACTGTCCTTGCTTTCGTTCAGGCGGGGGCAGGCAATACTACATTTAGTAGTGGGGACGAAGTTTGACAAAAGTTTGTACACCATACATAAAAATATAAGGAGGCGGGACAATCGTTTTGTTGATATTTTTGCAAGATTTCGGATTTTTATGAATGAGTTGTCGGGTCTCTTTAGGTTAAATGTTTTTGGAATAAATATCTCCATTTGGACTACTTTAAAGGAAATGAACTTCTCGTGGGAAAAGTGCGACCGGAAGTCTATACTCATTGACAGAGAAGACATAATTCTTTGGAGGAGGCAATATCTAAGGGACATTCGTAGATATCGCAGGGAAGGGAAATCTATCTTCTACTTAGAAGAAACATGGCTGAATGAAGGACATTCTGTTAAGAAAATCTAGCAAGACAATAGCATTAGAAGTTCTCGTGAAGCATGTTTAGAAGGATCATCGACAGGTTTGAAAATTCCTTCCGGGAAAAGGCTCAGGCTAATTATAACGCATATTGGGGGAGATAACGGTTTCGTACAGAATGGATTACTGCAATTTGAATCCAAATCGACCAAGTATTACCATGAAGAAATGACAGCTGATGTTTTTGAAGATTACTTTTCCGAGATGATAACATTACTTCCAGAAAACTCTGTCATAGTTATGGACAACGCTAGTTATCGTTCGATATTAGCAGAAAAAATGCCAACCCGTTCTTGGAGGAAAGAGGACATTATAGGCTGATTGTCTCAAAAAGATATTTCATTCGAAAACGAAATGTTGAAAAAGGAGCTGGTACAAATAGTTAGGGAAAGCAAATCACTAAAGCGCGTGGAATAAATGTGCTTCGGTTGCCACCCTACCATTGTGAATTGAATCCCATCGAACTTATATGGACACAAAATGAAATGATTTGTAGCTCCGAACAGCACAACGTTTAAGCTAAAAGATGTGCGAGAACTTACGAATATATCGATAACACAAATCTCTGCCGAAAATTGGACGAATGCCATAAACCACGTCATAAAAAATGTGGGATCTTGACAATCTCTTGGATGAGACAATAGCTCTGTTCCAACTGAGCAAGAAACCGTACATGGGACGGTAATTTCCAGTGGCATAATTCGTTTATCAACATGACAGGTATTTATCACTTTCAAAAATGAAATTGACAACTAGAAATGACGGTCCCTCGTACGATTTTCTAGTCGGTTGGAACAAAGCTAGTAGCACATCTGCTAATTTCAGTTGGAAATTCTGATGACATCATGACTCTGACTTCAGTGAGGATGATTTATATTTAAATATTACGTACATATTTAGTTTTGATTATTGTAAATACTTGACATTAACACTTTTTCTAATTGAAATGTTTTTCTAAACGGGTGATATTGTTTTTGTAGTTATGTCCCAGATAAACCCACACCAGATGCAAAAGATCGGCAAATTCCTCGCCAGCCAACTTTAACCTTGACGTGGCGGTTATACGCGGCCTGCACCAAATAATCTGTGTATGATTATAAAATTGTTCTTCAAAATTAAAATAGTTGGTCTGCACCAATTAAATGAAAACGTGTTATGCTGGTGGACTGGTTCAGGAAAAATTAAAATTTGCAATAGCCATTCACTTTCTTTTTTCCCCAACAGGCGGTCATGGAAATCTTGTGTTATTATGGCTGCTCTGACTTTTTTACAGAAATCTGTTATCCTAATATAGGGTCTCAAATCGTCAAAAAGTGCATGCTACATTTGCCACATGACGTCATATGCATGAGAGATCGTGTTAGTTTGTTTATTTAAACTTAAATTTGATCATAAGGTATCGGAATAGGTTCAAATGACTAAAATAAATTGGAACTAACTAAACTAACCGAAAGTTCATTGAACGACTAACCAAAACTTGCCAAAAGTAACCAAAAGCACCAAAACGGGCTAAAACGTATCGGAACAGGTTGCAAACATTAAAATAAGTAAAAAGTAACCAAAACGAGCCAAATTTTAAGGACTATCCAAACCTAACCAAAAACATTAAATTTGATTATAACATATCGGAAGCGATTCAAACTACTAAAATAAATTGGGACTAACTAAAAGTAACCGAAAGTTGATTAAATAACTAACCAAAAGCAAATAAAACCACCAAAACGGGCTAAAATGTATCAGAACAGATTCAAAATATTAAAGTGAGTTAAAACTAATCGAAATTGACCAAATATTGGCGACTAACCTAAACTAACCAAAAACATTAAAATTATAACGTATCGGAAGTGGTTCAAATGACTGAAATAAATTAAAACTAACTGAAATAACCAAAAATTGATTGAACGATTAACCAGACTAACCAAAAGTAACCAAAAGCACCAAAAAGAGCTAAAACGTATGTGCACAGATTAAAAATATTAAAGTAAGTTAAAATTAATCGAAGTTTGGCGACTAACTTAAATTGACCAAAAACATATCGGAACCGATTCAAATGACTAAAATAAATTGGGACTAATTGAAAGTATCCGAAAGTTGATTGAGTTACTAACCAAAACTAACCAAAAACAGTAAAATTGGTAATAACGTATAGGAGCCGGTTCAAATGACTAAAATAAATTAAAACTAACTGAAATTAACCGAAAGTTGGTTGATCGACTAGCCAAAACTAACCAAAAGTACCCAAACGCACCAAAAAAAGCTAAAATATATCAAAACAGATTAAAAACACTAAAGTAAGTTGAAATTAACTTAAATTAACCGAATTTTTTAATCAGCTTTCGATTAGTGTTAGATATTTTTAATTTATTTTAGTCATTTGAAGCGATTCCGATAGGTTATGACCAATTTTAGCCTTTTTGGTTATTTTTAGTTGGTCGCCAAAATTAGGTTAATTTAAGATCGTTTCAACTTGCCTTAATATTTTGAATCTGTTCTAATGTGTTTTAGCCCTCTTTAGTGCTTTTCGTTACTTTTGGTTAGTTTTGGTAAGTTATTCAATAAACTTTCGGCTAATTTCAGTTAGTTTTAAATTATTTTAGTCATTTGAACCAGTTCCGATACGTTACACCCAATTATAGTGTTTTTGGTTAGTTACCAAAATTCGGTTAATTTGTATTAGTTTTAACTTACTTCCATATTTTTAATCTATTTCGATACGTTTTAGCCGGTTTTGGTGCTTGGTTTTTGCCGCTTTTAGTTAATTTTGGTTAGTAATTCAATCAACATTCGGTTACTTTCAGCCAGTTCCAATTTATTTTAGTCAATTGAACAGGTTCCGATACGTTATAACCAATTTAAATGATTTTGGTTAATTTTAGTTAGTCGCCAAATATTGGTTAATTTGGGTTAGTTACTTATTTTAATACCTTTAATCAGTTCCGATACGTTTAGCCGTTTTTGGTGTTTATGGTTACTTTTGATTAGTCATTCAATCAGCTTTCGGTTAGTTTTAGTTAGTTATAATTTATTACAGTCATTTGAACCAGATCCGATACTTTATAACCAATTTTTATGTGTTGGTTAATTTTAGTTAGTCGCCAAAATTTGGTTAATTTGGATTAGTTACATATTTTAATACCTATAATCAGTTCCGATACGTTTTGGCTCTCTTTGGTGTTTATGGTTACTTTTGATTAGTTTTGGTTAATCATTCAATTAGCTTTCGGTTAGTGTTAGTTAGTTTTAATTTATTTCAGTCATTTGAACCGGATCCGATACGTTATAACCAAATTTAATGTTTTGGTTAATTCTAGTTAGTCGCCAAAATTCGGATAATTAAAGTTAGTTTCAACATACCTTAACATTTTTAATATGTTCCGATATGTTTTAGCTCTTTCTGATGCTTTTGGTTAGTCTTGGTTAGTGGTTCAATCAACTGTCAGTTAATTTCAGGTACTTTTAATTTATTTCAATCATTTTAATCAGTTCCGATACGTTATAAACAATTTTAGTGTTTTTGGTTATTTTTCGATAGTCACCAAAATTCGGTTAATTTGGGTTAGTTTTAATTTACTTCAATATTTTTAATCTATTTCGATACGTTTTAGCCCAATTTGATGATTTTAGTTTTTTTGTTAGTTTTGGTTAGTCGTTCAATCAACTTTAGGTAAAATTCAGTTAGTTCCAATTTATTTTAGTCATTTGAACCGGTTCTGAGACGTTATAAGCATTTTTAATGTTTCTGGTTAGTTTTGGTTAGTCACCAAAATTCGGTTAATTTGGGTTAGGTTTAACTTACTTCAATATTTTTAATCTATTTCGATTCGTTTTAGCCCGTTTTGGTTCTTTTGGTTACTTTTGGTTAGTTAGTCGTTCAATCAACTTTCGCTAAAGTTCAATTAGTTTTAATATATTTTAGACATTTGAACCGGTTCCGGTACGTTATAAGCAATTTTAATGTTTTTGGTTAGTTTTGGTTAGTCGCCAAAATTCTCTTAATTTGGGTTAGTTTTAACTTACCTTAACATTTGTAATCGGTTCTGATAAGTTTTAACCCATTTTGGTGTTTTTAGTTACCTTTGGTTAGTTTGTGTAATCATTCAATCAACTTTCGGTTACTTTCAGTTAATTCCAAATTATTTTAGTCACTTAAACCGGTTCCGATACGTTATAATCAAATTTAATGTTTGTGGTTTATTTTCGTTAGTCGCCAAAATTCGGTTCGTTTTGTTTAATTTTAACTTACTTTAATTTTTGTAACCTGTTCCGATAGGTTTTAGACCATTTTGGCGCTTATGGTTAGTTTTGGTTAGTGGTTCAATCAACTTACGGATAGTTTCAGTTAGTTCCAACTTATTTTAGTTATTTGAACCAGTTCCGATACCTTATAATCAAATTTAATGTTTTCGGTTAGTTTTGGTTAGTCGCCAAAATTCGATTCGTTTTGATTAGTTTTCACTTACTTTAATTTTTGTATCCTGTTCCGGTACGTTTTAGCCCGTTTTGGTGCATTTGGTTAGTTTTGGTTAGTCGTTCAATAAACTTTCGGTTAGTTCCAGTTAGTTCCAATTTATTTTAGTCATTTGAGCCGATTCCGATACGTTAAAATCAAATTAAGGTTTAAATAAACAAACTAACACGATCTCTCACGCGTATGACGTCATGAATGTGGCAAATGTAGCATGCACTTTTTCACGATTTGAGGCTCTATACTAGGAAAACAGAAACATTTTCAATGTTAAAATGCATTTTTAGATTGTCAGACATGCAGAATTGATTGGTTAAAACAAAAGTTCCATACCATAATAATAAAAAATTTTCCCATTTGTGGCCAATATTCTGGCGGATACTGTATAACATTAGTTGGATTTAAATAAGATTTAACTATAACATTGTATCTGCCAGTTTTCAGATTTAATTGAATTTCGTGCTTATTCGATTTTAGAATATGCAATAATTTTGGAAATAAGTGTGCGGGAGTGTGCATTAAACAACATTTATACATGCCTTTCAAGATCGCGGGGTAATTTAAATAATTATTTTTCGCCACCGCTTCTAGTAGAACAATTCAAATAAAGACACTTATAACCAGGCATTCTTAACAAAAATAAATTAAAGATTACCTAATTATTTTTCGTAACGCTCTCGGACTAAACCGCAAGACTCGCGTGGCACGCATTTAGAATCACGCTAGAGCTTGCCCTGACTATTTCTTGGGATGGCTGGCCATCCCAAGGAGGCGGAGCTTTAAATGAATTCTAGTTTCATGCGTTAGGCGGGAGGTTTCGCATCTGGTGTGGGTTTATCTGGGGTTATGTTATGGTTTGTAACCTGTTACATTCATTTACCAATATAAATTTTAGATTTCTACTTTAAATTGGCTTGTTGTGTGACAAAATATTTGAACAAAGTCATAAAATAAATTCTCAAACCCTAATACCTAACACTGATGCAGTCAGTCCCTATCTTTATTAGCCATTGTTATACGAGCAACCCCTATTGTTCTCGGCAAACTTAACGTACCGGATGAGTTCAACTACAAATGTGTTAAAGCTACCTGCATTTTATTGAAATATATACCCTTAAAATCAAATTGGTCGCATTTTATGTCATCTTTCCCGGTACTCAACAAAACGCCTTTTACATTTTATAATGAAGGTGTTGTGCTATCAGGCATTAAGAAACGCATATTAATTTAATGTAGTCAATAGTCATAGCAGAGAACTACAATGATCAGCTTATAAATATATCACTTATGCACAATATTTAGATAACTTCCAATTATTAGATTATTTAAATGATGTGTATTCTCAAAAAATTATCTGCAAATACATTAGCAATCAATGTTAAGTGATTCTATTTTGCCAGATATGGTTGAACATTTAGATATCTTCGACGAATAGATCGTTAAGGGAAGGAAATTTAAATACTTTTGGATTAAGTTTATAGATATAATGCTCTTAAAATTAGATAGAATAAAAATAATTAATTCTGAAGTAAAAAACCAATATATTAATATATGTAGTTATCAAATTTGGGATGAATAACATAAATAGTTTCCAGGGTGTAAATATTTTCGGAAAAAAAATTTCATGGTGAATACAATGGTCTAAAAATAGGTTTAAGAAAAATGCAAAAACTATGACTTCTACCAATTTGCAGTCTTGTGGTCTACACCCTTTATAGGTTATGTTATTAGTAAATTATGATATCTGTCATCTGTCAATAATGGCAGGCGTGGCCATACTATTTCTAATATAAATAAATATAATTAAATCCCAACAAACACTTCAACACGCTCTTCGAAAATACTTGTCTGATATAAATAATCTAATGAACAATAGGTTCTAATAAATAAAAATGTATATAGAATATCTCGATTAAATAAACAAGCGATAACAACTTTTTTCGGGGTAAGGATTTCTAGGAAAAATAAACACAATAACCTAAACATACAATGAGTCAGAAAATAGGTTTTAAAAATGCAAATATATGCCTATACCACAAAAATCGTGGTATCACTGCTATTTTTCAAATGGAAAATGTAACCATATTTTATTTTTCCTGTTGAGAAGAGACTGATTGCTTAAAAATCATAAATATGTCAAAGTATTCTATCATCCTATAGGTTCATAAAATCAGCACGAAATCTATTTTTGGGTGGTTGCTTTCAATAATACTCTAAAATGATCATTATTTATTTATTTTACTGAAAATGCCAACCAAAATATTATATATCCGGTACATAAAATTCAGCGAAAACCTACATGCGGCTATTTTTGCAACATGAATGAGGTCCAAATTGTAATTCTTTCAGATGAAGAAAAAGCGTCACCTTAGTCATTATTCTGCTCCTATATTGCTTTGTAAATCTCTGTTTGTTTTGTTAACTCCGCGTATGAATTTTTATTAGATTTTTTTTCTTAAGACTCGCTACCGTTTTGTATGCATCTGTCTCGATCCCGTGTCGGCATCGTTATTGGATGGATCATCTTTAATATTTCTTTGGATGCCTTGCTGCATATCGATTGGTCCTCAGTTCTTTCATAGATTACTTTCAATGAAGCTTCCTATCTCATATTTTTCTACTTCAGCTTGTTGTGATACCTTTTTTCTAAGGACATTCGTCTCCCACCCCCTAATTTTTTGTTAAGCCTTACTCATTCTACCGGTAACTTACCACATTATTTCTCTCTCTCACCTTTTTCTAGTTTGCTCCATTACACACCAAGAATAGAGGCCAGACTTTTATTTAGTGTCCTATCCCTCTCTATTAAACTAAATTTTTGAACCCGATAATCTAGATGACGCTACCTCTATATCACCTATTAAACATCCTTTTTCCTAAAACCTAACATTTTCCCTTTAGTTAATTCAGACTTCCTCCTCTTCTCCATAGGGATCCCCACTTGTCTCATTGTCTACTCTGTATCTGTTGTCCGTGTTACATTGTTTCTATTCAGGTGCATGTTGTCCCTCGAAAGATGTATTTAAAATTTCTTGTACAGTGCCCATTGTAGTCCCAAATGCCGCTGCTGCTACTACACTTCCTGCTTGAACTTGAGCCCATACCAGGTTCCGGCTTCCTATAAATCAATGGTTCCGGCACGTTTGGATAGTTCATGATTGTTTTTGACATTCTTATGAGGGGATATACGTATTCTTGTAGATTTTTCATATGGTGCGTTTGATTCCCCCTGACATACTTCCCGTGCCTGTCATAGATTTCCTGTCGCTCGTTTTCTTTTTGCGACACGCTCACTTTCCTAGAGGTCCTCTTTATAATGTATTGACTTAATTTGTGAACTAACTCCCGATGTATTGTAATGAATGCATTTTTCTTGTTTTGAAGCCAAGCTTCCTTTCAAAAATTATAAGCAACTAATTCACACACCGGGGCGCATATTTACACATCCTCACATACGACGGCACCAGGGTGCTGAAATCGGTTAGGGTTTGTAAGCGTTTGTAGCACTACAAAAGCTCACTGATTTGAGCACCTAATCGCGCCATGTCTTCAGGGTGCAATCAATTTGCGGTAAGAGCTCTCGTGGTCTAGGGGTTTAGATGGCTGGGTCTCACCTGGACGGTCCGGGTTCAAGCCCCGTTGCTTTTTTTTTAGGTTGTTTCGAAACATTTTTTTTTATTTTGGATATGTATTGGGTTAGTTTGGGTTAGCACCTAGTTAGTTTCCTTTCCTTGAGCCCCCGTAGCGAGCGGAGGGCCATGCGAAAAGCGAAATATTATATAACAGCGTATTCCAGGTGCCCAAATCAGTGAGCTTTTGTAGCGCTACAAACGCTTACAAAACCTAACCGATTTCAGCACCCTGGTGCCTATGATAGCCAGTTACGTAGGTGCCGAAATCAGTGAGCTTTTGTAGCGTAATTATTGTTTACAAAGGCTCACAGTTTTCAGCACTCTGGTGCTATCGTATGTGAGGATGTGTAAATATGCCACCGGGGGCGTCCAGTAAGCCGGCTATCACTCTTCGATAGATGTCCGCCAATGTAACAAAATTCCGGACAGTTTATTGCTAATCAAGATACTACCCTCCATATAATACTTGTATTTATGTACTTGTACGACTCTTTTTTTCTACGAATAGATATGTTAAAAAAATATTTTCACACCTGAATTAAAAGTGTCTGACTACAGATATTTTTCTTTTTTGCTAATACGCTTTCTCACTTTTCTTGTTTGTTTTCTGTTTCTTTCAACCACCATGTTATAGTTTGATACTGCTTCACAAAGTTGGAAGAATTTCCACTAGACCCCTCCTTTCCTAAAAAAGGGAGGGGAGGCATCGAGAAAGTAATTACTTTCTCGATGAGGGAAGGAAGAAGAAATCGTTCGTAGAATTTCGACTACTGAGTGGCGTATAGTTCACGGTACGTCTGTGAGTACTTTTGTACCTTAGAAAAGAGGTTTATTTCCACTAAAAGTAAAAAATAGAACTAATTATATTTAAGGAAATGTAAAAACTTTTCTTTAAATAAAAATTTGTCTTTTACATACACATAATTTTTTTGCACTAGTATTTACCTAGTCTGTTTCAGATATTTATAGAGTATCATTCTTAAACAAAAATTGAATCTTAGGTGCTAATCAATTCAGGTTTCAGGGGGGTAAGAGCACCAATGATGCCATCTTTTGATTTCTGGAAGAATTATATTCCGTTCTTAATAGGGGCAGAGTGGCTGCGGCAGTGTTCTGTGATTAGACAAAGGCATTTGAATGCGTTGATCATGGAATACTGTTGCATAAGCTTGAAAATTATGGATTTAGGGGTATTTCTCTGGAGTGGTTTAAGTCTTATCTTTCGGGAAGGACACAACGGGTAGCACTTGGGGGAGACATGTCTCGAGAATCAGATGTTCACACAGGTATACCTCAAGGTTCAGTGTTCGGGCCCATCTTGTTTCTAGTATATATTAATGGGGTACCTGTGAGAGGCAAGTTCACACTTTTCGCAGATGATACTACCATCCTCTGGGATGGTGGTATACTGATGCGGAATTGACTGAAATGATTACTAGTGATGTCTGTATTGTCAAAAAGGGTGTGACGCGAACTTGCTTACCTACTTTTAATTTTGAAAAAACAAATGTTGTTACTTTTGGGTGTATAGTTGGAGATATCCAGTTGAACAACAATTTGTTAAAGAAGCATGATAATGCAAAGTTCTTGGGATTAAATATTGATAAAAAATTAATATTTCAAGCCCATATTACAAGTCTGTGTAGTAAATTGGCAAGGGGTTGTTATGCTTTAAGCGTTATTTCCAGGGAACTTGATGCATCGTGTGCTAGGAAGTGCTACTTTGGACTTATTGATTTTTACCTGCGGTATGGGATTTGTTTTTGGGGAAATACAAGCCAATATCTGCTCAATATGTTATTTATTATGCGAAAAAGAGCCTTAAGGTATAGGTGTAGGGAACCATGCAGGGCACTATTCGTAGAGCACAGAATTCTGATCTTTACCTCAATATTTATATTAGAGAGTGTTTGCTTGGCATACGAGAAGTATAATAATGAATTGGATAGAGATACAGTTTATAATACCAGACAAACCCGTTCGCTGCAACTGTCCATACCAAGTAGTTCCTTGATAAAGAATTCTATTATATGTAATGGTGAAGCAGTGTTTAATTATCTTCCACTCAGCATGAGGCAACTGGGTTCAGTTAGAAGGCTGAGATCAGGGGCCCGATTGCTGTTATTGTCTAAATGGTACTATACATTGTCTGAGTACTATGAAGATCGTTTATAGACTCGTTTTACATAATTGTTTTACTGTGTCGGGTATTGTATATTCCTTTGCTTTTTGCTTGTATTACCAATAATTAGTCATGTAAATTATATATTTTATTTGTTGTTGCGTGTGTGTACGCGCGCGAGTGTGTGCATGTGCTTCAATGTCGATTTAGGTGACTGTTGGATTGTCTGTTAGTTTATTATTTATTTTTCTGATTTGAGATTATTTATTGTATTCATTTTAACTTATTGTTTGGTTCAGTGTTGGTCTATTCGACAAAGCACTGGTTTTTTCAGTCTGTTTTTTTCTTGCGCCTAATTGCTATTTATTCAAGTGTCGTCGATGTCTTGACTGTCTGGCTGAGCTCTTGACTTTCTGTTAGAGAGTTGTTTTCCCCTAATAATAGTATATTTTGGTTAAGTAGACTTAGGAGCTTTGTCGACGAGAATTGTAATTTCTTATGTGACAATAAAGGAATCTCAAAGTAAAAAATTAAAAAAGTAAAAAAAGTAATAAAAACTCATTCGATATGAAAAAGGACTACACCTATAATTTATTCCACTTCCATAGTTTGACACTGGTTTCATTGCAAAATTCTTTCTTTTCATCCAGTGCAGGTAGTACCAACCGCTTTTGGGTCAATTTATGCGGTTTGCCTATTGTTATCCATTCATAAACACTGAAAATGGTACTTCAAAGGCGTGCAGGTTGGATACTTGTGGAAAGAATTTAAATTTACCGAAATCTTATTTTAAAAAAATAAAAATTATATATAATATGTACATACCCAATCAGCACTGTACGTACACAGTACGTACATTTTAGAATAAAATTAGGTACTTACGTCCAGGGACATATTATGGTCGCCTTATGTACGTACATGTATGTACGTTGCATGTATAATCAGCACCGTACGTACATAGTACGTACATTTTAGGATCAAGCTACGTTTTGACGTCGAGCAAGATATTATGGACGCCTTATGTATGTACATGTATGTACGTTGTATGTAGGTACTTACTATGTACCTTCTATGTACTTACAAATACGCACGTTTTAGATACGTGAAATTTAATATACTCAAACATTATATTAAAAACAAATAGGCGAAGAAATCAACATGAAAAAATGTGTTAATTAAAAACTATGTCTCAAGCTTTCTTATTTAATTGAAACAGATCAAATTTCCCGCTGCCTCACGAGATCGGCCAACCGAATTCCGCCGACTGACATACTCAAGCGGCAGGAACACCAAACCGTCATGCAGTGTTGCCGATTGTCACATAATTATCAGATTTTAGCATAATTTTGCCAGCATTCTGATAGAAAATATGAAGATTACATAATTATCAATGGCGTATCAAAAGGGATATATTTTGCTTTTCCCGCCATATTCAGGTTATAACATAATTTACATTAAAATCTGATAATTTTGGCTTAGCCATCGCCATCACATAATTTCATTTCATGCTATCGCTATCGGCAACACTGCCGCCAGTGCCGCCATGACATCCCGAACCCAAACCCGAATTCCCGCTAAACCGGCCAAACGAATTTATATCCGTACCGTATATTTTAATGTTATATCAGAGTTTTTCTTAAATATATATTCTTTTATCTATGATTAGAGTATCAGAGACAATTTGCCTCTGGTTATTATATAATTAGTGGTTATTATTATCTATGGACTCGACTGCGGCCATTGCGAATTGCGAGTGCTTTTCTGACTATTGTGTTCGTTTTGTGGGTTAAATTCATTAATTCTCAATCTCAAGTGATAAGTTGAAAACGGAAGCACTTTCGTCATTTTCGAAGTTTCTTATATAGTTGAATAATTGGTATCTAATCAGAGTTGTCTTTGATCTAGTTGGATTTTAATTTGCTCTAAAAGAGTGGACTAAGGACTGATTTTGAGTGATTTATAGTTGCAGTAACGTATGACTTAAGAAGCAACCGTAGCCGTAAACTTAAACAGTACTGAAGCTCCCATTTATAGTTGACATAAGAAAATTAACGTGTTAACGATTTTAGGTTATGTTTTTGTTTATTTATTTTAAGGGATAAAATTATACCATATTTATATTTATACCTATCTTTTATTTTCAATAATAAGAAATTTGCTGTGTGTTCCAATTAATTATACCCATTATAGACCAAATAGTGAAGAGCGGGTCGTACAATGTACGTATTAAGTACGAAAATGGCCGTTCGTAACATACGTACTTAGGATGTACATAGTACGTACGTTTGTTTTTTGTAGGTACGTATGAAGCGGTACATAAAACCATCCAACAATGGACGTACACATTATGCACCAAAAAGTGGAAAGCGGGTTGTACTATGTACGTACTAAGCACATACACCAAACAAAAATGTACGTATCTTGGACGTACGTTACGTACGATACATATGTACTTAGGACGTACATAGTACGTACGTTTGCTTATTGGGAAAGAATGAACTACAGGTTTTCAAACAACAGAAAGATGATACCCTGATAGGGTCCAGGGATGGGCCAACATCTCGGGTATTAAGGGGGATTGTTTTTACACCACAAGGTTCTGGTCCTCATCGTGTTCGGTAAACGACTTCATCAATTGGCGTAGCAAGTCTGGTTAGCAGTGTGCTTCTTCTGACGGATGATTTTGAAAAGAGACTCTATAATCCTTCGATCAATAGTTTAAATGATAGATATAAGTTGCAGGTAATGTGTAAACAATTTGCAAGATTTAAAGAGGTAGTCTCTGGCGTGGAGGCCCATATAAGGGAGTTTACTAATTTAGAACATGTAATAGTTCTTACGAGGGTAAACAATGTACTGTACCTGTTAATGATTTTGTGTCTGATCCAAGCTGATATATTACAGATGATCAAAACTGTTACTAATCTCAGATTCTTTTCTGCGCATTTTGGTTGCATCGAGACAGTATCAAGGTTTGCTTTTGGGGATTTCGTGGAGAATAGCAGATATTTAAACAGGCGAGGCCTCTTCAAGCTCTCAAAAATTTTGTATGATGGTTTGGAGAATTTTAATAGTAAGAATTTAGTAAGTAACTTAAGACAGATTATCGACTGTAAACTTGTATAATGCAGGGTCCATTGGAGCTGGAAAATAATTCTCAAAAATTGTTAACAAGAATGATAGGTCGCCCTGTGCTTTGAGCGCAGATGTTATATATAATTCAGCATCTCCCTATATATTAATTAGATTGAAGCCCTTTCATCTCATGCTGAAGTGGACTCTGGCTCGATTGTGACCACTGACACAGATATTCATGAGTTCGCTCAGGTTACCAATTGATTACTTAACTCAGATGCAGTAGCGTGCCGTATAGGGGGACAGGGGGGGGCGAATGCCCCCCCCCCCCCCCCCCCCGCCCTCTATCTAACCCGCCTCAGCCTCCTAATGCAAACTGCAAATGGCTCATCATTCGGCGCCCTCGAAATAGCTCGCCCCTCCCGCCCTTATACCCACGGCACGCTACTGCTCAGATGATCCTGCTGTGGGGGTAAACTTTTTAGATGTTCCTCTAGTAATACTGCAGTACAAACATGAAATTATTGTTGCTTAATATCCAATCGTTACGAAATAAGGCTGATCCATTGTTTGTGTTTTGGAGAACTGAGTATCATAATGTGGTCTTACTGACTGAGTATTGGTTGAAGCAGAATGAATTGGTGTATGTTCAGGGATATGTGGCCATATCAGCATTTTATAGATCTAGATCAGTTCATGGTGGCTCCATTATTTTAATTCGCGAGCATTTTTTGTGGGGTAATTCATTTGTCTACTGATCAATTTGACGATTTTTTGGAGGAGGCCGGGTACTTTTGAATTTTTAGTGATTCTTTCCAAGCAATTGAATTTGTATATAATCGGCATATACAGATCCCTTATTCAGATGCAAATCAATTCCTGATTAAACTTGATAGTTTGCTTTCTAAGATAAGTATATGTTTCGACAACAGTAACTGTTATCTTGGCTAGCGATTTTAACATAAACTTTGAGGATTGCGATTCAATTTCTACTCTAAGATTAGAATTAAAATTATGTTGGGATCGCATAACCTGCGCACACATTATGATCTTCCCAATAAATTCTCTTATTTATTTTAATTACGTTCGGAATAACGTGAATTTCTGTTTTGTAGTCCAATGGCCTAAAATTGGACATTTAATTAATTTCGCCGCCTTTCTATCTCGAATAATAGCCGAATTTCCAAAATAGGTACTCGAATTATTTCGCTCGAATGTTTGACTATTAAGAACATCTTTTAAGCAGACCTTGTTGTATTTTGCTTTCTATCACGAAGAGTTTATTTATAACATTCACTTACTGTTATGTTTTAAATAATAAAAATAATTGCTTATATGACCTGTTTCCAGTGATTTTAATTTGCACAGCATGATAAATTTTATTGCAAAAACACATTGGCTCATTAGCCTTTTAAGATCCTTTACACAAATAGAGCACTATGTAAATATCGACCTCTCCTATTGGTCAATCCATCTTGTATTACTTATGTCTTCGTGATGGAATCACTTTGTGGCAAGAACTCTCGTGGTTGAGATGCCTGGGTCTCACCTAGACGGCCCGGGTTCAAACCCCGTTGCTTTTTTCATAATTTTTTTTAAGATTATGCTTCCACACAGTTTTTGTCTTGATTTTAGTTATGTCTTGGATTAGCACCTGGTTAGTTTCCTTTCCCCGAGCCCCCGTAACGAACGGAGAGCCATGCGGATCGACCAATAGGAGAGGTCGATTTTTACATAGTGCTCTATTTGTGTAAAGGATCTTAAAATGCGGCTCATTAAATGCGGTTTAAAATACGAATCTAATCGCCATTGTGTCAAGAATGCTGACTTCGGATGCAATCGCTCAATAATTAGTTTAATCCGGGTCGGTTTTATTCAGCATCACTGATTTGCAAAGCAAAACATATAACATTCTAGATTAGTCATGAAAATTCTTGCTTATACGAACTAACCTAGTTTTAAATTGGGTTATGTTTCAGATTATACAAGGTGTCTTCTACATAAGAAAACATGAACATTTTTTCATATGAACCTGGGTCCGGAAATACATAGTTTCCAAGTTTCCTAGCAGGGTCTCAAACTTTAAAAAAAAAATCGATATTTATTAATATCTTAAATAAGTACCTATCTATTGACCGATTCTGTTGAAATTTGGTCGTTTTGTCTGTAAGAATATAAAGCTCATTTAACCTTAATTAGATTTTTCTCCTAAATGTCGTCAGTTGTTTATTTTGTTTATTCTCGTCTTTTATCGATATTTTGGTGATTGGACAGTGTTTTAAATATTGTAGGATGTAGGTATTTGGTACCATTTTGTGACTGGAAAGAAGGGCGTCGCATGTAACTGTGCGTTTCTCTGTAAATTGTGCGCAACAATTAATATCTGGAAAAACAACTTGTATAGTGGCCCACATCAAATCTTTACCAATATATTCATATTTGATAAACTTTAAACGAATTCGGCAAAAACACATTCCATTGGGAATTAGTAGACACGATTACAGTGTTGCCAACCATAAATCAAATAAATCCGTACCGTAACAGAGTCCTCAAAATATCCGTGTTTTTCCGTGTCCCTGAAATGTGGTTTAAAAAAGGTTACTGTAAACGTAAAATCACTTGTATATCGAAGAGTTAAGCTCTTGGAAGAAAGATGGCCAGAAAAAATAACGTGTAGATAGTTTTTTCTAAATTTTAACGAGTTTGAAATGTTTTTTTATACTATACATTATTTTAATACTTTAGGCAACTGCCCCCTCCTACCGGCGCTCATGGGGAAATGACTTTCGCATTGAGCGTTTGACTCAAAGCCCAAAATTGTCAGTGGTCGTTAATATTTTGAAATTCCGATTTATCAACGCATCTTTGAAACTAAAGAGACCAGTTGATTGGCACATCTATTTTTAGGATTGAATAATATTTATATGAAATATCGATTAAAATTAAGTGAATTATATTAAAATGGACATATGACACAAATATAATAACGCCAAATCTTCTGTAAAAAAATCCGTGTTTTCATTGCACGGAACCCAATAAAATCCGTGTCCGTGTTCTAGTTTCAAAAATCCGTGAAAACATGGAAGTTTCCGTGTCGTTGGCAACTCTGCACGATCACCACCTCAGGTGAGGGATTGTTTATAAACAACAATTACCTATTGTACTGCAATATGTACATTTACTGCCCATATTGATCACCAATTTGAATTTCTTATTTAAATCCACAAATCGTCATTAATTATTTATTGCCTTCGAGTGAACTTAAATTGTGGCTAAAAGTACTAAAGAATTACTAATCGCTTTTGCTTTTAATAGAAAGTTATCGCACAAGTAAATAAGGACAAGCAGTATTAAAGGCGCTCTTATTTTGACATTTGCACATGCGCAGATGTGGCGGTGCCTAATATTTCCCTTAATAAGGATAGTGCCTGACTTTATTTACGTAGTCTTTAGGTCGTCCTTATATTTTCCTTATTTCACGTATCAGAGAAGCTCGGGTATAAACATACATGTGCGTCTGTTCCTCCATGGAATCAAATTGTTTTCGCTTTAATTTTTTTATACTTTTATAATTTATGTTTAGATTTGATAGTTTGGAAAAAATATCAGAAAAATGCCAAGAAAACTGACAACAAAAAATTAGGTTAGAAATAACAGGAACAAAAAATAGAATAGAAACAAGGCATTTGCAATAACTCTAAATGCAACAACAAAATAAAGTACAGCAGTATTTTAATAATGCCGACCTTAATACTGCTTGACAGTAATAAAGCAAACTGCGATAACTAATAATTGGTTTGTCGAACTATGACTTCGCTAACTTGTTCAGTGTCAACAGGTTTGTACTATGAAATATAAACCTGAGGAAGATGACCTTTTTGGAACCCCATGTGACCTGTGTAACGAAGTCATATGCAAAAAATATGCTGTACTTATTGCTGTTGGTTATTAAATTCTCCAATCATTTATTATAATGGTTCTAGTACAGTCACTTTATGTATGCTTTACATACGACATATAGACAACTCTGTTAACACGTTGTTTTGTGTGTTGCATATCTAGTAGGGTATGTTTCTGACTATATCAACCTCAAAGTCTAGGTGGCGTTGCTCAAAGATATCAACACAAATAACAAAACAGAATACGAACAGAAAGAGAGGTCCGATACCGGCCGCTATGACCAGTCGCGGATGCTGTGACTGTATCGCTACATTCCATTCGTGCGCGCGCACCTGCGCGTCATGTCTTCGTGATGCAACCAATCGTTTGTATGTGCCCTGGTGGTTTAGGGGTTTGGACGACTAGCCTTCACTTCGGCGACTCGAGTTCAAACCCCATCGCTGTTTTAATTTTTTTTTTAAGGTTATATTTCTAAACTGTTTTTTTCTTGTTTTTGGGTATGTCTTGGGTTAGATTGGGTTAGCACCTGGTTAGTTTCCTTTTCTTGAGCCCCCGTAGCGAGCGGAGGGCCATTCGAAAAGTGAAATATGGCATGGAATGTAGCGATACTGTCACAGCATCCGCGAGTGCTATGACCTCGACCGCCTGTGCTTTGCGAAAAACATGGATTGTTTTATTATTCAGTGCTCTAGCCCTCCTTAATCAAGGTTTAATGTTAGAGAAGGATGGTCGATGGTCTAGTGTTGATATTAATAATATTGCCGTCTACTAAAAGTCAAATTTTTGTCAGTATTGTAATGTTTTCACGTTTTATTGAACTAATACATGGAAATTGGTGTATTTATTTGGAAAACAACCTTAGTACTATCTGCTACCGAGGCACGTGCAATAGCTCTTGCTCAGAGAACAATAATGTACTTTTCTCCGAATTGTAAGCAACAAACAAATAATAATGCATCAATTATGAAAAAATAAACAGATTCATTGGGAAAATACAAATCTGAATCTCTAAAAAGGACGAACAAATTTCAAAGCTGATCAGTTTATATCCCTCCTAACTCACCTCAACAAACATATCTTCGAAATAACCATAAAAATGCCAAATTCATCACATTCGGAGACTTTAGCCTACTTGACTTTACGTGGGAGTTTGACAAAGAATACCTGACGCCATCTGGAGGCAGCAGTTCCTCGGCGGAGATTTTAATTGATAATGTTTATTATTTCGAACTTGATCAAATTAATGGTGTCACTAACTGCAGCGACAAACTTCTGGATTTGGTATTGTCTGATGAATTTCAGTGTGTGGAAGTAACAAAATGTAATGGCCCTCTTAGCAAAATAGACCCTTATCATTCCCCTTTGCAAGTTTCTATAAGACCCGGAATAACTCATTTTTGGGGTAGGAAGGCTGAAATTAGGGTATTTACACTCGACAAAGCCGGTTACGTAGCACTTAATAACTATTTATCTGCTGTCAACTGGGATTTTGCTACAGTCTAATGAAGATGTTAATTTTCTTCTCTGGAGATTTTACGATGTTGTTTTTGATGGTATTGAGAAATTTTTTCCTTCAAAAAAAAAATCAAAGAAGAGAAAATTCCTAAATGGTACAGCTGGAAACCCAAGAATATTATTAGCTTTAAGAACAAACTCTATAAGAAATACAAGCAATCTGGTTTACAATCTGACTATGACAGGTATTCTGAAGTTCGAAAGGAAAGTAAATGCCTTATTGATCTTTGCTACCTGTGGTTCGTATCCAATACAAAACATACAATTCCATTAAAAATAAAATATTTTTGGTCATGTGTTAACTCCCTTAAGAAACATCAAGGAATTCCGAACACCATGAAGTATAATGGTGTCACAAGAGATACAGCTGAATCTATTGTAGAAGCTTTCGTCCAACACTTTGAATCATGCTATACTGATCACCCCATCAACCTTACTCACTTGGATGCTACACTTACATTTCATAGATTTACTGAAGAAGAGATTATAAATAAAATTAACTCGGTGGTTGTTAACAAGGGCTCAGGATCGGACGGCTTACCTCCTATTTTTGTAAAAAGATGTGCAGCATCCTTAGGAGGGCCTTTATATGTTCTCTTTCAAAAATCTTTTAATGCCGGCTGATTTCCGAAACAGTGAAAGAGGTCTAGGTTATTTCCCATTTTTAAATCAGGCTTGAAAACCGATATTGGAAATTACAGGAGCATTTCCTTGATATTCATATTACCCAAAATTTTTGAATCCATAATAACTGATGAAATGTTTCAAACATTCAAACAACTGAAGAAAAAAGAAAAAATCCTTTTACTGGTGACAGACTGGGAGAAAAATGGTACCAGGGATTTCTGAAGCGGCATAAGTAATTAAGTTTAAGAGACCCAGAAGGTCTATCCAAAGCAAGAAGTATTACATCCGAAGAAATGATTAGAAAGTCGTTTCGAGAGCTTGAATAATTCCTAATAGAGAATAATGGCACTGCACGAATTTCCAACGGGAATCAAACTAGCTTTGTTTTATGTACC
>JAEQML010062698.1:0-24069 GCA_016904865.1 Pissodes strobi | reverse complement strand
TCCGGTAAGTACCTATGTAATCATACACATATGAGAATGCATAATTTTAAAACAATATAAGTAGCTGCTTTTTTGGGTCGCATATTTTATGATTTTATGATAATAAAAAAAAACGGTCAAGAGAAAAACCTGGAAAATATTTTCAAGTTTCTAAAATGACCACTAGGGGGCGTAACTGCAATCTTGAATCTAAAAAAGTGATGTTTCTGTGAATTCCGCTATATTAACCTAATAAAAAAAATCCACATATTTGAAGTTGAGGATGATGTTAAACTTTTTTGTTTAATGCTTTTTGCTGTATCTCTAAAAATAAAGTGGTGGGGGGTAATCAAAGTTTTTTTTTAAATAACACCCTGTATCTGCGAAACGGCTAAGCCGATTTTAACAAACTTGGGTTACTTCAAAGGAGCTATTCTTGGGCTACAAATGTTGTATTAAAGTTTCGTTAGTTTCACATGTCGCCGCTAGAGGGCTATTTTCGACATTCCGACAGAAATAGTTAATTTTCTCAAAAAAATTAAATGCATTGATATGATTTTTTTCCCATGAAAAAGTAGGTAAATAATGGACAAACAAGCTCGCGAAAACCGCATCTCGATATCTTGTTCCTAACGCAAAATATAGGCAAAAAAATTTATTACTTACGAAAGTCCCTTCATTTTTTTTTTTACTACATTTATCTCGAATTTTCTCTTTTATAAAAGTTGTGGCCCTGAAAAGGACGGATTTAAAAAAGGAAGGTTCTTAGTGCCCCCGCAAATGCTCGAAATGCTGAAAATCACGCTCTATGCATTGCTGAAGCCTCTCATGGGTAGACAAAACTGCAGTTTCAATTTCGGCTCTCGGTATGGTTCGTATTGCAGTACGAATCCGGTTTTTCAAATCTTCTCTGGTCGTCGGTTGAGTCTGGAACACGATGCCCTTTAACCGCCCCCATAAATAAAAATCCAGACAAGTTAAGTCTGGTGATCGCGGAGGCCATGGAGACAGACTTCCTCTTCCAATACACCGCTGTTGAAATACTGCATCGATATGCTCTCGCACATTAATAGCAAAATGTGCTGGGCAACCATCCAACTGCAAAAACAGGTTTTGCCTCGTTTCCAGAGGCACATCTTCCAACAACAACGGTAATTGATTAGCCAAAAATTCAAGAAAAACATTGCCATTTAGGGGTTGCTCGAAAAAATATGGCCCAATAATTTTGCCTTCCAGTACGCCACACCACACATTTAAACTCCAACGTCCTTGGTGCTGAACTTCACGCATCCAATGCGGATTTTCTGCAGACCAATAGCATTGTCTTTATAAGAAAATAGTCGTTCAACGGGGCCTGTGGAGAGGTGCTGCCCCCAGTGGCTGGCACCAAAAACAGTATTTCTGAATGAAAACACGTGCAATGTTTACCCTACATACGAAAAGGAAGGGGTAGAAAGGGGAATACAAAATTATATTCGCGGAGCCGTAGATTTCCAAGAAATGATCTTCAGCCAAGGCTAAGTGGCTAGAACCGGTTTTATCAGTTTAATTTTTACACACAGAATAAAATTTCCAATACCTGCTTCCCCAATCTTGACTTTTGAATTGAATTTATTTTATTGTTTGGGAAAATGGTTTCTAGCATTTTTAACACATTGATTTTTGTGTCAATTTCTTTACTAGTTTCTATTATTCATATAGGCCTAATTGAATTGGTGCAGTAGTCGAAGAACATAGATTTGCATATGCCATTAAAAAATGGGAAAATAATAAACAATAATAAAATCCTATTTGCTAAATGTAAAACGTTTTGACTTGATATAAGTAAAATTTTACAATATAAACTGGATATTTTAACGCATTCAAAATTAGGAACACTAAAAACATATTATTAAACTATAAAAAAAAATTATATTTATAAAAATTGATTATTCGTTTCCTATTATTAGTCAAAAAGTAAGGTATTACAATTTTTAAACTTACAATGTTTATAGAGAAATATAGATAAAAATTAAATTTAGTTCCAATAGTAGGTAGGTATAGTTATTTTATGTATTTTGTCTTTTTATAGAAAGAAGACAATTAAACATTTTCTGCAATTTTATGCTTTAATGCACCTGAAACATGTATTTATCAAATTATTGATTAAAATGTCTTGTTATTTAGAGATTAATAATAAAATTAAATATTTTTATTTTATTAAATTTCATTATTTTTGCAAAAGAGGAGGAGATAAGAAATAAGGTGTTTAAAAACTGAAATCAAAACTCTTACCACTTTGGATAAGTCTTTATTTAATATGAGTTCGGCATATATTAATACTAATTTATGTATCGGTACATAGTATATTGCTCCAGGCCAACAGCCAATGTTCAAAACTTTCAATCGCTTATAGCCATTACTATCATTATTACATAATTGACAATCAAATTAAATTAATATAAATCTACTCTTCAAAATATATACTGTAGTTTATTCGCTATAATCAAGTAAATAATTTTTGAAATAATTCGGATTTAGGATAGTGAAATAAACAACATCCGAGTAAATCTATATTTACTCGAAAATTAAACAATTCAATTGATAAAACACATCAACCTATACAACCCTTAAAACTAAAGAACAAGTATATAAGATAAAAAATAAGCATCGAGAGTAGTGTGCTGTTTCGGGCAACTTCTGGTTTGATTCATCCCTTATTTTCAACTGATCATTTTATGTTCACTTGTATTATTTCCCTTTGAAATAATTCATTTATTTTATCTTAGATGCCAAATTTTTTCATATCAAAGTTTTGTGTTATTGCCTATCAAACTTGTAAAGTTATACATGTTCTTAAAATAACTTTCTTGTATATTATAAGTTACAATTAATCACCAGTTTAGGAAATTTGAAACCATAATTATTTTTGCCGTTTTTCAATCAGAAGTTGCTAATATAGCTATTGTGATAAACACTGATGTATCAAGAGATTATAGATCGACTACAACCCCATAAATAAGTACTTTAAATATTACTTAAATATCGAAAAGTAATTGGACTACATTAACGTAGATACAACCTAAAAGCATCACCATTTAATAAGAATCAACTAATAAATTAATTGAAATCCGTCGATTAATGTTTTATCTTTATTTAAATATAAGATGATTCACAGATCTCATTTATTAGTATTTAAAAAATTATATATAAAAAATGTCAAATCATATTCAAAATCATGTTTCCTGCCAAACAATTATTGGTCCATAAACGTTACTTCTTCATTAAAAATATTTTTTAATTTAAAAAATTCAAAGTCGATAGAAAAATATTACTTTTTTACACTGTAAAAAAATCCTTAATTGTAGTAAATTGGAAAAATACAATTATATATACATTTAAAGTTTCATGTTCCAGTTAAAAAAAAACTGCAAACAACTTTTTCAAATACTAAGTAACTAAAAATAACTCTTGGAGTAATATTAAAATGTTTTTTTTACTCCGTGAATAAAAGTGAATAGTGAATAAAAAAATTATAACGTCAATTCGCATTTTGAATACGACTTACATTGTTTATATATTAAAGTCCGTAATAAAACATTAATTATGAATTCCCAGTGGGATAAACATGAATCGCCTTCAATCCAGCTTATTCGGGCAATAATTGATTTTTTGTTTTACAAATAAATAGTACATTGGACATCTCTACGCTCTGCTGTATTGACAGCCATCCAAGTGTCTTTAGTATTAAATTAATGGGAGTATAAAGGTGCGTACAGACCTGACGCGACGCGCGCGCGACACGCACGCGACAGTCCAAAATTCCTAGGTGTGGACGGGGCGCGCGCGCGGCGCTAGCGCCGCCTGTCCGAGGCGCGTCGCTACCCGCCTGCTGTCGGTTTTTCGACGGCAGATCAAAGAAAGAGCGAGGCGCAGTGTGGACGGGTAGTAGTAGGAGCGTAGCAATCGCGCGAGAATCAGTGAATAAGTGCAATAGAACTTAGTCGCGTGGCGCGCGCGTCTCTCTACATGGCTCACAGCAGGCGCGCGAGAAAACCGTGCGCGTCGCGTTCGCGTAGCAGGCGCGAGATCGGCGCGTCGCGTGCGTGTCGCGCGCGCGGCTCGTCAGGTCTGTACGCACCTTTACGTGTACAGAACAATATAGTGCGCATAGCTTTATTTTGTAGCAACTGGAGTCTTTGTATATCAGCCTTTTTACATGATATCAACAATGAAAAACAGTAATTGAAATGCAGATATATAATGGTATTATATATAAGAAGATGACTCCAGTGACTAAGATTCTCAGCTTAATTTTTCGTTACATTTAGATCATATTAGAAAAAAAAATGGAAAAAATATAGAATTTTTTAGGAGAATAGCTGAGAATCCAAGACTACCCCTAAATATTTCATACTATATGCATTTTGAATTGGGCTATTATCTATCTTAATCCTATAATTATTTACAATTCTGCTTAGAGTCAAAAACAATGTACTTTGTCTTTTTTACATTTAACCTGCGCCTATTTACACACAACCAGTTATACAGGATGTCAAGTTTTCAGTTCATAGTATCTACTACCTGATTAAAATCCTTCCCGCAAACACAGATGAACATATCGTCCGCAAACAAACTCAGAAATGTATCATTTAAAACTCGGTCTAGGTCAATGACATATAGCACAAACAAAATGGGGCTCAGAACACTGCCCTGCGGCACCTCTATTACACTATTACCCGGATTTGAGAACACATTATTCACTCTAGTCACATGGGAGCGATCTTCCAGATGATCTTCTCCTATCGATGGTTCCAAACGCGCGCTGAAGATCAATGAAAATGTTCAGGACATTTCCATCACGAACATATGAACGCCATTTCGAACACAGATACTGTATTGCTGACTCGCACGAATGTTTTGCCCAAAAACCCGACTGACCTTTAAATAACAATTTGTTTACCTCTAGAAATTGTCGCAGTTGTGCATACCACAATTTCCAGAATTTTGTCCATTACCGATAATAAATTAATGGGTCGATATTCTTCTGGTTTATTTGGTCTAGGTACTTTTGGAATACGCGCACAATGACACTGGTTTAATTTCCTTTGGAACTCTTCCTATTGTAAGGGATGTATTGATCAGGTGAAGTAAAGGGTACCCAAGTACACAAAAAGCAGTCTTTAAAAATTTAACTGCTCAGATTTCTTGAACCACATTTAATGGGAAAATATTTGGCACCAATGACGAAGACATACTTTGTAGGCACAGCGATCAAAGAAAGCTTTCTCGCCCAGGGGATGTTCCTTTACAAATTGATGCTCTCAAAATAGACGTTATCTGAAACAAATTAAAATCTAATGTAATTTTGACTTAGTTTGTAAAGAATTTGTTTATCAAAAACTGAAACAATTAAAAAAATACAAATGTGGAACAACCCAAAAAAGTAAATTTAAAGAAATCTAAACGCGCGTGCTTTAAAAGTGCTCTTATACACTTATATCATAATATGCTATTAATTAAATTCAATATTCATTCCATACATTTGTCATCCTTCCTTATACATGCCTATCAATCAATTAATTAACTATTCAAAACTGTTCATAGACACCTAGATGTGCAACATCTGTGTATATGTACTTACGTACAAAATAAACGTTAATATTATGAGAAAGCATACTGATGGATATAAAAAAGTAGATGTAAAGATTTACCCTATCCCTATCTACATATATATGATTATTATAAAAATGTTCATCATATTTAATTAAACCTGTTCTGTTTATTAAACTTCGAAACTGCTATTGCAATACTCTGATCTGCGACAAAAACTACAAAACAAAGGAAGTGGGTACTTTTGTACTTACCTAGAAAAAAAACGTAGATAGATAATTCGCAATTTACTCAGCCCAAAATTAATCATTACAACCCAAACACAAACATTTTACAAAGTAAAGCTTCTTCAACTTGAACAATGGCGGAAAATATAAAAATAAACAATGAGATATTCCGAATTATTTAGGAACACTCGTCCACGCGGCTCCACTCCGCGCCGCCAGGTAACAGCCCTTGGGAATGCACCAATAGAAATGTAGGAACTCCCTTCTTGCAACGTCTCTCGTAGGAGGCGTAGTAATTGCAAGAAATTCAAGAATGGGCACATTTCAGGCCGGACGCCATCTAGCGATGAGGCCTTTTTTCAGTTCGAGGTTGAATAACTATTCCCTATATAAACAAAGCCAATAGTGCAGATTGACTCTCCCATCACTATTAAAAGTGGCTTCATCGGTCTAAAGAATTTGAAATAAAATTCTCTATTTTCGCGTATTATACCTAACATCCAATGGCAATAGTGCAACCTGCGATCAAAATCTTCCTACATCATTGATGTAGAACTACATGATATGGATGCATTCTAAAAGTAATTAAAAAAAAAGTTTCAACAAATACCTATATTGTGATAGCCATTAGAACTTACCTATGGTCCTTCAAGATATTTTGAACCGTTGTTCGTGCTATGTTCAACTCAAGCGATAACGCTCTTGTGCTAACATGAGGATTTCTTTCAATATACCCCAGTACGTAGTTGATATTTTCTTGTGTTCTTCCAATTTTTTGCCGTTGAAACGCAGGCCGAAAACTACCATTGGCTCGTAAGCTCGCCACTAATCGGAGAAAAACTCTCACATCGCAAGGACGTCGATTTGGATAACGGGCCGCGTAAACTCTTTTAGCTACTGCGGCATTTTGAAGACATTCAAAATAAACCGCAAGCATATCAACAGCTTCATCATTCGTGAAACGCATTTTGTAAACACAAAAATTGCTCAAAATAAAGCGAAACTATTGACAACTATTGACAATTTGAGGAAGAATTATTTATATTTTCATTTGTTTTCTTTCCATGGCCTGCTTCTATTAATTGTCTACCCATGAGAGGCTTCAGCAATGCATAGAGCGTGATGGTCAGCATTTCGAGCATTTGCGGGGGCACTAAGAACCTTCCTTTTTTAAATCGGTCCTTTTCAGGGCCACAACTTTAATAAAACAGAAAATTCGAGATAAATATACTAAAAAAAAAAAAATTAAGGGATTTTCGTAAGTAATAAATTTTTTTGCCTATATTTTGGGTTAGGAACAAGATATCGAGATGCGGTTTTCGCGAGCTTGTTTAGCCATTATTTAGCTACTTTTTCATGGGAAAAAAATCATCTCAATGCATTTAATTTTTTTGAGAAAATTAACCATTTCTGTCGGAATGTCGAAAATAGCCCTCTAGCGGCGACATGTGAAACTAACGAAACTTTAAATAATACATTTGTAGCCCAAGAATAGCTCCTTTGAACTAACCAAAGTTTGTTAAAATCGGCTTAGCCGTTTCGCAGATACAGGGTGTTATTTAAAAAAAACTTTGAATACCCCCCACCACTTTATTTTTAGAGATACGGCAAAAAGCATTAAACAAAAAAGTTTTACATTATCCTCAACTTCAAATATGTGGAATTTTTTTACTAGGTTAATATAGCGGAATTCACAGAAACATCACTTTTTTAGATTCAAGATTGCAGTTACGCCCCCTAGTGGTCATTTTAGAAACTTGAAAATATTTTCCAGGTTTTTCTCTGCCCCCTAGTGGTCATTTTAGAAACTTGAAAATATTTTCCAGGTTTTTCTCTTGACCGTTTTAGTAATTACATTTTTTGCCGCAAGTCTCTACGATGGATAGTTTCCCAGATACAGTACCTCGCATTCTTAGTTGGCCACCCTGTACAGTAAAAACGTCACGGTAGGTGCACGAACGACATGTGAAAATCAGCCTTAATGGGTTCCAAAACCCGAAAAATTATTTAAAATTTCATTTTGTGATTACTAAAAAATAAAAATACACATCGAGACCTTCATCAAGTTAATTTTATTATTTTTTAATTTTTCTAGATTTGAATCGTTTAGTCTTTGATGCTGAAGTGTACAGGGTTATTGGTTATATTTTCGCCGCCCATCTAGCTATTTTATTTTAAACTTTAAAAAAAATATATTAAATACAAATAATGTAGCTAGTTGGATGTAGTTTCTTTTAAAATTGACATTTCATATACCGGGTGTCCCATAAGTAAGTAATAAACCAAACATACATTTTTTTAAATGAAACACCCTATGTATTATTCGAATTTTGAATTCCTCAAAAAATTCTAGGCATGTTTCATATACCATATCCTATACCTACCTTCAACTATTCTTGAATTATTTTGATTTGAATATAAAAAATATTTTTCTAAGCTTCATATATCGATACCAATAACTGTCGGTTATTTTTGCTTAGCCAGCCATGAAATTTGAAAGAAAATTGAAACGTATGTTACTAATAGTTTTTTTACTTATAGGAAATTAATATACAACGACAAAAGAAATGCTACCTTCATACCTTCATTTTAAGGTTAAGGTTGGGTTAGTTTGGGCATATATTTAAAGTAAATTGGGATATTAACGATGTAAATGCTCATAATGTCCTCCATTTTCTTCAAGACAGCCCCACTTCAATTTCTCCAAAGCACCATGAATCGAGGCTTGACCGTAATCGTTAATATTAATTATTTCTTGCCTAATAACGTTTTCTATAACATTTATATTTAAATTATTGAACGAATTTACTTTGTTTTTTAGAGCACCCCACAGGAAGGCATCTAAGAGTGTTAGGTCAGGACTACAGGGTGGCCATCTAATAGTTCCAAACCGTGGAAATTGAGTATTTAGTAAATTTTGAACAGCGTATGGCGGCGCTCCATCTTGTTGCCATATGAGTTCATCCAAATTTTCGTTAGGAAATATCTGTGGAAATTGTCCTAGTATATTTTCTAATAATTCTTGATAGCTAGGACCAGTTAAAGAATTTTGAATAAAAAATCGACCAATTATTTTTCCCCACAGTATGCCGCACCAAACGTTAACAGAACGACGCGATGTCCAGAAAATTGGATCGATTTTGTTAAGTGTGGATTCATGCTAGACCAGAAAAGTGCTTTTTTCTGTTAAAAATACCAGCTGTAGAAAAAGACCACTCATCGGACCATAAAATGTTATCAAATAAACGGGGATTTTCATTAAGCCTTTGAAGAATTTCTTGGCAAAATTCTGCTCTAGCTTGCTTGTTATTTTCTGATAAAAATTGCACTTTAGTAAACTTAGATGGATGAAGATTATACTTTGTCCAAGTCGACTGAACTTTCCAATATGACAATTCTAAATGTTCACTGGGTTTAGGAATCGAACTTCTAGAAAAGATAATTAACCAAGCTCATTATTATTTTTAATATTATTATCAATTCCAATATCTTACCTTGAAAATATAATAAGACATTAAGTTCTCTATTATCGTCTTCATTTAGCGCATATGTTCGTTTTTTTCGGCTAAATGAAATGTTGCGATTGACACTATAATATATATATTTGAATGAATGCTCATTTGGCAGGCGACTATTAGGATACAGTCTTAGATATTCTCCTCTTGCTCTTCTTCTGTTGTAATCACATTTTATGGAAACTTCGTATATTTGTTTTTTTTTCTTGGTTTGTAAAGCCCATTTTTGAATAAACTTTATTTTGACAATTATAAATCAGAATTCATAAATGTCATGGTAACGAATTATTGCAATTGTTATTCATGGCTTGCTAAGCAAAAACAACCGACAATTATTGGTATCGATAGATGAAGCTTAGAAAAATATTTTTTATGTTCAAATCAAACTAATTCAAGAATAGTTGAAGGTAGGTATAGGATATGGTATATGAAACATGCCTAGAATTTTTTGAGGAATTCAAAATTCGAATAATACATAGGGCGTTTCATTTAAAAAAATGTCTGTTTGGTTTATTACTTACTTATGGGACACCCGGTATATGAAATGTCAATTTTAAAAGAAACTACATCCAACTAGCTACATTATTTGTATTTAATATATTTTTTTAAAATTTAAAATAAAATAGCTCGATGGGCGGTGAAAATATAAACAATAACCCTGTACTTAAACTCGGGCTTTATTAGTTTAGTATTTAGTTGCGAAAAATTCGATTTTTGTTTGTTTTTGCGTAGGTAGATAGTTGAAGTAAATCATTACCAACAGTTTTATTTTATGGATAAAGTATTCTTTCTTTGAATTTGTTTAATACCCATTTTAATTTTTACTCTTGTTTCGTTATTCAAATAATTGTTCGAGACTGGTGCACAAGAATAATAAATAACCAGAAGCCAATCTTTCCTCGTTGCTACGCATTGACTGCCGTGACCTTGCACTGGTCGATCCGCCGAAACTCGCCAGTGTCGGCGCTCATAGTCGGATAACAAGCGATGCATGTCTAAGATCCCACTAAGCAAAAAAACATTTCAGTTTCGTTAAAATAATGTTTTCTTGTTGCATTGTTACGTTATTTATTTTGAAACATTTGCATTGCAGTTTCATTACATAGTCGTTATAAGTCCCGCAACATAACAAAATCGCATTTATGTTAAAAAGTTACGTCTATGCTACGTTTCAAAAACACATCAAAAACGTAATATTTTCTTTACAAATACGTTATCATTAAACGTAATATTTACGTTAAACACTAACATAATTAAAACGTTTCCATTTTAGCACATTGTAACGCAAGTAACGTAGCACCTATGTTACCTAGATGAAACAAAAAAATACCTGCATTGTTAAATATAACATTTATGTGTCTGTTGTTAACCTGTCCAAAAGTAATTATTTTTTGTATTTTAATGGCAGACCAGACCAGACCAGTTTTAGTGTCGATATTTGCAACACCGGTTGCTGATAACTAGAGATTAAATTTGTTAACTGGGGTTGTAAATATCGCCACTAAAACTTGTATTTTAAAACAAGTTGTCAGTAAATGTAAAAAAAATAATTTATAAATATTCCCAAAATATTACAATATAATAGAAAATTTATATGTGTATACAGAGTTCAACAAAATTTTGGTGAAAGCAATTAAGTTATAGGATACTCTTGACTAAAATTCTTTTCCCCATGAAATGAAAAAGCTTCTTGCTATACGATACAAAAATAAGTGGAAAAATTAAAAATCGTATTAGGCATTTTCTATCGAAAAATTTTATAAAGAAAAGTAGAAAAGAAAATAAAAACATTGAAAAATGAGGTTGAGAATCAGGTTTTTTGAGTAATTCTGAACGGCAAAAAAGTACCTAATACTTTTTTACATAGTTTTGTATCGTAGTAGGCTTTACAATTGACAAAAACAGATGACCAAAAGTAGATCTTAACGTGTTTTACCGTTCATCAAAATTTTGTTGAAATCGAATCAAGGAGTTATGAGGGTGGTTTACGCCCTTAACTGGAACACTGTAAGTAATGTAAGTATATATTACAAAATTGCTTAAACTGTAATATTTAATGACCAAATTTAGAACACAGGCAAATTTTTGTTTAGGCTAGGAAATTTTAACTTGTTATTGATTATAAACGAGATGTAGGAATAAAAAAAATTAAAAACATAAGGGATATTTTAATAATTTTATTATTAAAGTATGCACATGTGAATTTTAATGCATCATTTCAAACTTATTGTGCTTCCCTTTTGCATCTATGACTGGCGTGGCGAAACCAATCCATCACGGTCACTTCGAATTTTTTATCCGTAATATTAAAAGCTTTCTGCACTGCTCCTAGAAGTAAACCAAAAAAAAGCTTTTTTAAAACAGCAAATTATCGAAGACGACGTAGGTACAAATCGCCTCTCTAAAAATGTTATTCCTCTGTAATTTTATTTATTTTTCGTTATTGCATTATGACTAGACTTCGGAATAAAATGCAAGATTAAGTTTAATAATAAAATACCCAATATCCTCAACTGGGAAAAAAAAAATCTTTAAAATTTCAATATTTAAAAAAATCTAAATTTGAAGAGCAAAAAATGATACAAAAAAAACTCAAAAACTCAGCAACACTTAAAAGGAACAAAAGAAAAATAAAAGAGAAAAATAACCTATACCCTATACCTACCTTTTACCAATAATATCACAGCGCAATCTTTAACTCTAAAGTTATTTTTTTGGCCTGTCCACGAGCAAGATGATGCTAAATGATTTGTAAATGTAGCAGCTAGTACTCTTCTAATAAAATCCGATTCTGATTTTCCAGAAACTTGAAGATATCTATTGAGCTGAAATGTAAAATTTTGTGTAATTATTTATAAAAAATATTTTTCAGTACCAACCAATTTTTTTTCAAAGTCCTTCGATTTTAATAACTCCTCCAGATCTAATATTTCCCCTAGAGTTTTTAGAGGGAATGAGGGCAGCCCCGTAAAATCAACGTCTTTGGATTCAATGTTGGAGGAAGTTGCGGCCTCCAATGAACTCAACCTTACTAGGATAAACTTCAATGTTTTGTCCATATCATCAAGTTTTTTCCAGATTTGCTCGTTTGAAATTGGTGGATTTACCACTAACACGTTACCTTAAAATGTATAAATATGTATTAAAATGGGGTGAAATGTTTTTAATATTCTTAAATATTATTGTCCACTTATTGATACAATACCATTAAGATGATTCTCTGCCACTCCATCAGGATTTTTATTTTCAGTCATTTCACCACCACTTGTTAATTCCGCTTCCAGATCTAAAAAGCAAATTTGATTTTAAAATATAAGCTACATATACATTGCCAAAATTCTTTTATGCAAATAATTAAGTGTGGTGGTCATTTTCGTCTCTTGGATGCACCTCATAAGCCTAAAATACATCATAAAGAGAAAAAAGGTTTGGCTAGAAAGAGTGTTTATGCGATCATTTATAACTATGAAAACAAGAAAATAAATTACCTTACTACATAATCCAAAAATAAATTATGTGATGTGCATCCAAGGTATGGGAAGAAAAACTCTTTTAAAAATAAACCAAACAATCTAATAAGTAGACGTTGTCAGGTTAATCAAACAATTAATTTGTACAAAATGTATTGCCATTTAAAAAAAACAAGAGAAAGAAAATATCAGTCTTTTGAACAACCCTGTATATACATACCCAATGCATAGTCTTCAATTTCATTGGTGGTATTAATATTAATCACCTTTGGTACAATTAATAAATCATGGGAAAATGCTTCTTCAATTGCGCTTAAATCTGTATTATTAGTTGATTCGCCTGGACTAGGTATTTCACATTCAGAAGCTAAAAATGATTTAACTAATAAAAAACCTTTGACAAACCAAAGCTATTTACTGCTACCTGGAAATGATGGCGGAGGGGAATACAGCTGTTTTGGTTTAGATTTTCTTTTCCCAGGGCCCCTACCTTCATCAGACTCTGACTCGGAGTCTTTTGCAGCCAATTTTTCCATTGCTATGGCCTCTTCATACTTATCTTAAAAAGAGTAAAGGGTTTGGAAACATTTTTTTATTACATAGGTAATTAGGTAACAAGTTAATTTCTATACTTACCATAAAATCCATGTATTTTCGTAATTTTATATGTGGGCCATTCCAAATTCGGCTCAGTGGCCCTAATAATCAGGGTTCTTACATTTTTTTCACTCTTCGGCCAGTATGCAATGTGGTGGTTTACCATCCAACATTTCGGGATCACACTTATCCCACCTTCTTTAAAACTAGTTACTGCATACTAAAAATGTTTTAATATCAAAGCAATATAATTTTCAAAATATTGTTTATTGCGTAACAGTAATTTTTTGGTAAATATTATGCATATTAGAAGAAACTTTTTTATTTCGGAATATTCTAGAGAGCATGTCTGTTTAAAAGTTCATAAACATAGGTTTTACTATTTTACTAAAATTTTCATCACAATCAACTTACCTTAGCTATATTTACCAAATAATTACATTACTTGATAAATACTGCAATTAGCATTTTCTTCATTATGCACATAAACTAGATTTCTATAGAATTTAAAAAATAGCACAGTGTTCCTCTTAAGAGTTTAACGCCCTCATAACTTTTTTACTTACTTACTACTAATACCACTTCAACAAAATTTTGGTGAACAGGCTAGAACATTCTCTTCACCAACAAAATTTTCTAATTTTTTTTTCACTTATATTTTTTATAGTAATAGGCTTTGCATTTCACCGAGACATGAACTTTATGGCCAAACATAGATCCTAATCTTTCACCAAAATGTTAATGAAATCAGATTGAAACTAAAAAAAATATGAGGGTGTACAGTGGCACTATGTATATGTAAATTATATTAATTATTAATTTGTATGAATAATTAAATTTAAAAGGCCAAAATAACAAATAAGGCTATATTATACTGAATTACCTTTTTATTGTAAAAAATCACTCTCTCACTTCAAACTTCATTTGAACACTATTTCTAGCTAAACAATAAGCTAAAAAAAAAATTAAAGCAAAATGCATACAAAAAAAATAAGCAAAACTAAGACAGGCAGGTAGAAGTTTTTACAAAAATCTTTTTCTACAAACGTGTGAAAAGTAAGATTTTTCACTCATTTTAAATTCCACTTTAATGCACTAGTGCGAAAAGTGGTATACTTTTCGTACTAGTGTGAAAAATTGCTTTTCTTGAGAAAATTGCTATAATCATTTAATAAAATGCAAATTATTGGGGGGGGGAGACGAGCTATGTTGAATGGACGATATTTGCATCACAATTTGTACGAATTATAGCTTGTCAAGTTGACTGATACAAACAAAATTATCAAATAAATAACATCTTGTCACCATAACAATCCATCAGGTACTTGATATTTTATAAATTCATCAAAATTTAAAATTAACTAACCCTCACAGGCACGGAGAAAAATTAATAAAAATTGAAAATTGGCTAATTTTCCACGCACGTAGAAAAACTATTGTATGACATGCGTGTGAAAAGTTCGTTTAAGGCACTTGTATGAATTGCTTTCATACCCGTGCCTTAAACATGCACTTTTCACACTTGTATCATAAATAGCTATTAATTATTGAGCCATATTACTATGTAACAATGGCATAAATAGTTCCCCTATTTTTATCGCTTTACAAAAAATATCATTTTTGTACGCCCATGCTATTTCGGATTGTTTACCGTGCTTGGTTTTAGAACGGTAGGTTAAGTTTACTGGTTACTAAGCAAAAACGCGACGGTAAGTAATTTACTTACCGTTCAGCTGAACGGTAAGTAAAATATATATAATTTGTCGAAAAAATGCTTCATCTTTAGATGATCCTTTCTTGAAACATCAGTATTTTGTAAAAATTAGACTATTTTTAAACAAATTTTCGTTTTTTTCTAAATATGCTCTAAAAAATACCTAAAATTGGACAAAGTATGTCAACAAGAGTTTTTCGTTTAAGCTCTTTCCATTATTGTCTTCAAACCACTTTTTGAAAACTTTATACGTCTTTTCATAACGATTTTTTGATTTCCCAGGAATTATGGAAGAGCACCCTATTTCCCATGCCTCTTCAATATCAGAATTATCGTTCTCAGACTCACTCATACTTCTAAAACACTACTGATATAAAATAGTCACGCGTTTGTCAAATATCATGACATTAAAAAGTAAAATTACAAACGTATCCATAGTAACAGCAGAACCCACTTAAGGTTTAGTGGATCAACAGGGCAGAAATAATTATCCAAAACACAATTTTTACCATTTTCAAGATATTTGCCTAATCAATGTATTTGTGTTCATAATGGGCGTACAAAAAATAGTATAAGCATCTCGAACAGTAAGGAGTTTACCGATCTCCTCCAATATTGGCGACTTCGCTTCGCTCAGTCGCCAAACATTGTCGTCGATCGGTAAACTGTCCTTACTGTTCTTGATACTTAATATACTATTATGCTATGAGTACTCTGAATGTTTATATCATTATTTACCAGACCAATTTTTAATTTTAATGAATCACATGGAGTCTTAAAATAAGATTTTAATTGGTTGAAAACTATACATTTAAAAAATAGATTATCATTTTTTTCAAAAAAATTTAGAAACTTTATTGCTTTTCCAGATCTTAAAATCGCAAAGCAATTTGGTTCATTAATAGAAAAACAAAAATCAGATAAATTTAAATTTTTGTAAAATGTTATATTATTACAACTGTTTTCAGTTTCTAGTATATTATATTGTATTTGTATTTGTATTTGTACACGTGAGTGGGTCCAAATAGGACCCTCCACTGCGACCCTTGGTCTATTGTGGCTCACATCTGTGTTTCCACTATGCCAGAGGCTCGATCCTTTTCAAGAAATCGAACAGCTTTCTGGGGTGGATAGTTTTCAAATCTGCAAGTGTGATTTGAGTATTTCCAAAGACTGTTTGTCTGGTTCTTTCCATTGCTGGACAGTGGCATATAACATGCTCCATTGTTTCCTCGTCCTCCAAGCACAAGCGGCATTCCGTTTCTTCGGAGAGCCCTATCTTGTTCATGTGGCTTCTTAGCCGACAGTGGCCAGTGTACATGCCAACTACAGCCTGTACCTGCTGCCGGCCAAGTTGAAGAAGCTGTCCGGTTCTCATTCCTGATGGCAGATTCACCGCCAACTTTGAATGAGTTAGGCCTGGTAACTCTCTCCAATTAGCTACAAATTGATTTTGTGTCCACCTGGAGAGGGCTTCTTTAGCTGTGTTATAAGCTATTCCCAGTACTGGTTCTGGTCCTATGAAGGCCGTTGCGGCCGCCTGCTTCGCAAGAGCATCAGCTTTTTCGTTTCCTTCATATCCTGTATGTCCAGGTATCCAGATCAATGTAAGTTTGTTCTCTCTCCCTAGTTTGGTGAGTAGTTCCTGGCAGTTCCATACTGTCTTGGATGAACAACGGCTAGAATCAAGAGCTTTTAGAGCTGCTTGACTGTCCGAGAAAATTTTGATTGACTTGCCTTTCCAGTTTCTATCGATGAGCCACTGTGCAGTCATATCAATGGCCTTAACTTCAGCCTGAAAAATGGTTGCATGTTTGCCTAGGGAACATTTAAGCTCAACCTTACCATTTTTGTTCCATGCAGCAGCTCCCGTACCATCATTGGTCTTGGAGCCGTCAGTGAACCAACTATTCTCTGTTCTTCTCAGATTTCCTTCGCCCATTCGTTCCTCTCTGGTAGGAGGACGTCATAGGCATGGTAATAGGTGGTTTTGGTAGGCATAACATCTGATGGTAGACCCAACACACTGTCCTGCTCATTGGCATTTTCCAGCCTGTTGGGCACCATGATGATCGCCTGCGGATTGTTGATCACCGCCTGTGTCAATCTATACGTCGCCCATCTAGCCTCCTTCTCCAGTACTATTTGAAGAGGTGGCAGATTTAGAAGACACTCAAGCGCTGCCGTGGGTGTAGTGCCGAAAGCGGCACTAATTGCCAGACACGCTTGTCTTTGTAAGGTAGATAATTTGATTCTCGCGGAGCTCTGTAAGCTCTTAGAGTACCAAGCTACTGCCCCATATGTTATCATTGGTCTTATGACCGCGATATAGAGCCAGTGCATTTGTTTGGGATGTATGCCCCATGTTTTGCCGCAAATGCGTCTGCAGGTCCATAATGACAGTTTCGCCTTTGCGGCAATTTTATCCAGATGCGCATTCCAGTTAAGTGTTTTATCTAAGGTAATTCCCAGATACTTAACTGTATTCGCAAATGGGATAGTTTCTCCTTTGAGTGAAGGTGGTCTTAGGTCTTCCAGCCTTTTCTTCCTTGTGAATGGTACTATAACTGTTTTGTGTGGGTTCACAGATAGTTGCTCCCTTTCACACCAGTCATAGACCACGGTCAGCACCTCTTGCAGATCCTCTGAAATAGTTCTTTGCAAGTTGCTTCTTATCAGTATTACTAGATCATCCGCATATGCCTGCACCTCCACATCCCACAGCGAGAGGACCGCCAGCAGACCATCCATCAGGAGAGACCACAGAAGGGGCGACAAGACCCCGCCCTGCGGACACCCCCTAACAGCCCTGAATCTGTAGCTCTCCCCCTGTAGGGTTGTTGTGCCCACTCTGCAGTTTAACATACTTCCGATCCAGTTCCTTATTTGTGGTTCAACCCCTCTTTCAGCTAATGCTGTGTATAAGGAGTTTGGTAATGCATTATTGAATGCTCCTTCGATGTCTAAGAACACACCCATCGCGATAGTCTTGCTTTCTAACGCTTGTGTTATGTTCCCGACAAGGTTGTTTAGTGCTAGTTCTGTAGATTTGCCGGTCTGATACGCATATTGGTGAGCATTCAGTGGATACTCACCAAGTGCACCCGTTCTGATGTGCACGTCGAGTATCTTTTCCATGCATTTCAACAGAAAGGAGGTCAGACTTATAGGTCTCCATGAGTTAGGTGTTGATTCCCTACGTCCCATTTTTGGAATGTACACCACTCTGAATTTAGTCCAGCTGCTAGGTATATAATTACTCGCTAGGCTGGCTCTAAAAAGTTTGATTAAGAACGGTGTTAATACTTCCAGACCGTTCTGCAGCAGTGCTGGAAATATTCCGTCCTCACCAGGTGATTTAAAAGGCTGAAACGATAAAATAGCACTTTTAATTGTTGATGCATTAATGATGTTCTTGGGGACAATCCAATCACCCGCTTTTGGCCGATTTGATCGGTCCCAAACAGGCTCCTCCTCATCATTATGCAAAATCCGACATCCCGGGAAATGAGTCTTAGCCAGAAGCTCCAACGTCTCCATGCCAGATTCCGTAAAGGATCCGTCAGGTCGTTTTAGCGATCCTAACTCCTGAACGGGTTCTCTAGAGAGGATTCTATGGATCCTTGCACTGCCAGGTGCATCTGTTATGCCCTGGCAGAAGGTTTCCCATGATTTCCTTTTTGCCTCTCTGATGGCTTTGTTGTAGTTCGTTAGAGCAGTTCTGTATTGATCCCATGTGCCGGTCTCTTTAGCTCTATTAAAGAGTTTACGAACCTCCTTCCTTTGTTTGTCAAGGGAGTTGTTCCACCAAGTAGTTCCTCTGTTGTCCCTTTTAGTCTTGACTGGACAGTTTTCATGATAAGCCGTATTTATGGCTGTCCTCAGTTGCTCTGAGGCCAGCTCAATCTCATCACGATTTGATATCTTTGCAATAGAGGTCCGCATCTGCTCCTGAAGGGTAAGACTAAAACCAGCCCAATCAGTGCACTTAGGATCCCTGTATTCAAAGATGGGTCTTTCCCCTGTTTTCAGATTGAAGAGAATATGTCTGTGATCAGAGCACGAGGGCTCTGATGACACTATCCAATCTGAGATTCTTGTGGATAAGAGATTATCACTGATCGTTAGATCTAATACCTCCTGCCTATTGGCAGTTACAAAGGTTGGTTCAGAGCCCCTGTTATTAACAACCAGCCCCTCCCCTAGTAAATAATTGTATAATGACTCACCTCTTTGATTGGTGTCCGTGCTTCCCCACACTGCATGGTGCGCATTGGCATCACATCCAATCAGTAGATGGATGTTCTTCCTCCGACTGTAGGCGACCAAGTTCCGCACTTCAATTGGAGGAGGTTGGTTTGCTTCAGCGTCCCCAGGAAAGTAGGCAGAGCAAACGATCATATCCGTTGTGCCCTGTCCCATGGGTATTTTGACAAGCGCTGTCGCCATGTCCCGCGAGCAATGATCTGAAATTTTGAAAAATTTCATGTTGCTTTTGATTAAGATACATGCTCTGGGTCTGTTTCCAGAGCAAATTATCTTACCTGATGTATTACCTAGGCCTCTTATTTGGCCTGTTGTTGATAGCCAGGGTTCCTGGAGAAGGGCGATATCTACCCGCCCTTCATTAAAAGTTTTGCCAAGGATGTATGAAGCAGCCTTGGCATGTTGCAGATTGGCCTGCAGAAAAATGGTCTTATTTTCCATTTTTCTTCCCAGTCTGCTCATCCAAGGGGGCCCTACCTCCTTGTTTTTTCGACCCTTTGGTCCCCTTGCCAGGGATGGACTTTCCTTTCCCTTTCAGGGGGCCTGGTCGAGGTGCGACATTTTTTGAGAGGGATTTGGCTCCCTCTCTGCCACCCGATGTTGAAGCTGTTGCTTCCACCAATCCGGTCTCAGGTTTAGAAGCTTCTGTGAAGACAGGATCAACCCTACCTTCAGCTTCCTCCAGAGGGGTTTCGGCGGAAGTGCCAGCCTCCTGTTCACGTGGGGCATCTCTTCGTTCCCCCCGTGGCCTAGGACGGAATTGGACCTGTCCAAAGCCAAAGAAGGGTCTGAAGTCCATCCCCTTCAGAGTCGCCATTGATTCGTCATCAATGGCGAATGTCCAGGTTTGTCCTGGACCTGATTCTTTCCGGTGTAGAATTGTCCTCTCCCGAGTGTTTAGACTGCGGTTCATATTCCGCAGTCTTGTAAGAACCACTTCCGATGTCAACCGTTTGTCGTTGTCATCGGGTATATATGCGATGCATATATGTGGTTTTGGTATGTCGACTCCGCTGACGGCTTTAAGTTGAGCACCCTCCCATGGCTTCAGGACGGCTACTACGTTCTTAAGCCATGTCATGCTCGCGTCGTCAGCGCAAGTCACTTGCAGCCAGCCTGGCCTAGCTGCACATCCCAGGAAGCGGACTTGGGGTCCGTCTTCCGTGAGCTTGTCTACAGACGTCATTATGGCGTTCTGTATCAGCCTCGTTTGACTGTTATCCAATGAGGCAGCCGGGGCATCAGTGTGGACTATACCAACTCTAATGCCCTGCAGTGCCGCCCCATAGGATAAGCCAGGGGTGGTTGTTCCAGCCCTGTGCTTCTTTGCCTGTTGTTCAGGTGTGCTGCCGTCAGATCGTGTGCGTTTTCCGCCCTGTGATCTGCTGGTGGAGGGGCGGTCTTCCTGCTCCCGAATAGTGGGCAGTTGTCTCCGTCCACTTCCCGGGTTCAGGTCTTCCTTGTCCCCTTTTTTTCCTTCAAGTGCCTTTTTCAAGGCTGTGGGGTAGTCTAACCCCTCTTGAAGGAATCGTTTTAAACGTTTTTTCGCCGAATTTGGTAGCCTCCTTCTCCTGAGAGTAGGTTTCTCAAGAGCGGCCAGCTCCCCTTCGGTCTCGCTCCTCTCTTCCTCTGTGGTGGTCAAGCCTAACAGGCTTCTTTCCGCCCCAGAAGAAAGGCTACTGGTTTCAGGATTGGTTGGTCTATTTCCAGCCTCTCCTGTTGATGTTGTGGGGTTGAGGTTGGTCTGTCCATCCTCAGCCTCCATTGGTTCAGGGACTTGACCCTCCCTGGTAGGTGAATTTTTTTGGTTTGTTTCTGCCATAAAAATTCCCACGAGTAGCTAGGGAAAGGAGTCAACCACAGTAGAGCCCTGCGTTGCTGTGGAGGGGCATAAGAATACGACAGGATGCTGCCTGGTGTCCTGAAGGCACGTTTGAGACATCATAACCCTGATGCCATTCAGTCCTTGGCACGTATGCTACACCGTGACTTGGGGGAATTTTTCGACTTGCCTAGTCTAGATCCGATGTCTTCAGTTAGCTAGCAGGGGCAGCTCTGGCAGCATGTGGCTTTTCGCTCACGGACATCGGTCTTGACGCACTTGAAGCCTATACCAGGAATGCACCGTAGTCCATTCCTAGGATACACTATAGTATATTATATAATTTAGCAGTTGTTTCTGTAGTTTCAGAAGAACAGTGTGTATTATATTCGTAATACCTGTTTATAAACTGTTGAAGAGGGTAATTACTAGTCTTCAATATTTTTTTTATATTTGACATGTAGTTCTCAAAACGGAAACAACTAAAATTGTCTAATGGGCCAAATCTTTTTACATCGTTTACTAAATGGATTAAATTATGGACATTGTGATTTACATACTCTTTTCCATATAAGTCTCCAAACTTTGATACAAAATATCGGATTAAACTTTCAGCATAATTTAAATACTCTTGCTTGATGACTAAATCAGAAGATACCAATATTCTGATAGCTACATGAAATGAGAGAAAATGACTCCACAATGGTTCCTTTAACACATTTTTTACCGCAGCTGGGCCATAATATAGCAAAAAATTTCTAAATTCTGTTGCTTTCCAACGATCCAATTCCTTTAGAGATCTAGGCAGTCTAGCAAATTCCTTTACGCAATGTTTTCTAAATGATTCCAAATTATTATTCAATAAATCTAAATCCTCTTTAAAAAAGCGTACGCCTTGATGCCCTGATACCCAAAAACTAAGCAATCTTTTAGTAACACCCAAACAAACCAAATGCATATAATCAAGGGGAATGTCATTAACCAAATCAATATTCAGCTCAGTAAGTGGAGTTGGACCTTTGTTATAGTCCTCATCAATCATATTTACTACTTCGGTGTGTGTTCTTGAATTTGATTCTGTATTTAAAAAAGACATTCTGTGATTTATGTATTCCCCTTCAACCTTACACTTGGTGCAACTGCTGTAAGAATTATGCCCTTTTATATTTAGGACAAAAGATTTAGCAGGAGCATCACATAAAATTTTCGAAATTTCAACTGAAAACTGAAAGTTATTAAAACTTATGCCATTTTGTTTGATTGTTTTAAATTCATTTATGAAAGCTTGAAAAAAACATTGAATATTTTCTGGCTTAGACTTGCCATGAAAGACCCCTATTGGAAAAGGCCGACTAAATTTAAAAAAGTCCACAAATCCTAAAATTGGCCAAAATTGGCTTAAACTACTTTTAGTTAATGGGATACCATCAATGTTTATTGAAATTTTTAGCTCTTTTGGACAATTAGTAATGCTCTGCCTCTTTAATGTCTCTAAAATGCCTTCTTTTAGGCCAAAATGATAATAATTCCCTGATGACAATTCAATAATACTATGTTTTAATGTTTTATCAACTTTAAGGAGTGTTCGACAATCACGCGGAATATCTTTATATTCAGTGTGTAACTGAATTATATTCAATAATTCATTAAAAGCGTTATGACTTAGATGGGTTTTTACAGCCCATGAAGTTAAAGATTTTAAAAAGTTTTTGCTATTAGTTTGAAGTAGAACATTGGTATTACAATATGTATCATCTATTAATAAAGTGTCATCTCGAGTCTCACTTTCACGAGAAAGTTTAGTAAAATCTTCTTGAAATAGGGATGGAATAGAACGACATGAACTATTAGAGGAAGTGGGTGTATTATTAATAGTACGTGCATTAATTTGGGTAATACTGTTAGTAAAAGCATTGCAATTAAGACATGTACTGGCAATAGCTGTTGTTCTCTCAGTTGGCAATCTGTCTTCAACAACTGAAGTCTCCGAAATGTTATTTATAACCCTCCTAATGTGCCTTCTACTATAACAAGAGTACGGTTTGGTGAGGCGCTGTAGAAATAAACATCTCAATAAACAAATAGATACTCAGGTAAGTTTGATAGGTAATCAGAATCAGTATTTTTTAGCGAGTTTTTTAGGCAATATGCCTAATATGAGAAATTATTAGGTTTATATCGTACAGTTTAGGTAAAACATTTTTTTTTAATTAAAAGACAAAATCAAAGCTTGGAGGATAAGTAAAATTGTTTATGATTATCAGAGATGAGGTTGACTAAATATAGCCAATTTGGTTAAGCCAACTTTATTTCCTAGCGAGTTTCCTAGGATTATTCTAAAAGACTGCAGAGTTGCCACAAACACGTACCAGCCCAGGATACTAAAGAGATAAGAACAACAATAAATTTATTTATTTCTATCACAGGCAATTTACATTATAATTACATTTGCTTAAATGTAGCTCGCTGAGCTACGAGTTGCTTGCCGGGATTAATGTGCCTTTAGGCATTGATTTATTGTTGCTCATATCTCCTGGATACAGCTTTGATTCCTTGAAGATGAAAAATAAAAGAGAAATTATGCACAAAATGCTTACCTTTTCCATGACTCCAGTATAACAAACACACAAAATTGCCGTTGTCTCTCCACAACACAAACAAAGTATAAGATGGTCTATTCTGTCGTATCGTTTATCTGCACAAAATTTCCTTATTTACGGCCCAAAACGGCGAGCCACACATATAATATATCAAAGACAAGTCTAAGTAATATCAAAGAAAATATTACATATTTTCTTTGGTAATATATAGATATTTTTTACGTATATGTCCACGCCACAAGCCTACAAAATGTGTTTTATCTCTTAGGTTATGTTGGCGGCGCGGC
>JAEQML010062697.1:0-24070 GCA_016904865.1 Pissodes strobi | reverse complement strand
TAAAAATTATTTATTATGTAATAGTTACAGTGTTTATTACATAAATGGTAACATTCGCATGGGCGTTCTTCCATGTTACCTGTACAGAAGTAGGATATACTTATATTATATTACAGCCTCGATTACAGCACATGCACAGTTAGACTGATAATAGTCACTGCGAACTTACACTAAAACAGTAAAAGATGTTCCAATATGTAAGCAGAAGGAAAAGTCGACAGTGGGCTGGCACCAAGTCGACCCTTCCCCTAGTACTATAGTTATGTAGGTCCTCATGTCTTTCATACTTATTTATGTTCTTTTTTACATTTATAAGATGTTCCAATATGTAAGCAGAAGGAAAAGTTAATATACCCCACTCCGTAAATGCAGCCCTGCAATCTTCCCTGTAGCCCAGCTCAGACATGAACCTCAGAGCTCTTCTCTGAAGACTAAAAACTCAGAGAGAGTGCAATGAGCCACCCCATGCCAAAATTCCATATGTCATGCGACTGTGAAAAACTGCACAATATGCTGTTTTTAGGATGCCATGTGAGACACACCCTACCAGATTTCTTAAGACAAAAACAGCAGAGCGAAGCCCGTCACACACCCTCATAACCTGGGGCTCCCAGAGCAGCTTCGCGTCCAAATCCACCCCCAGAAACCTCACAGAATCAAGTCGATAACCACTGACCTCCCTTAAGGAGAACACCATACTTTGGGTCTTATCCAGATTCAGCATTAGGTGGCCTGACAGAAACCACTCCTCCACAGCCTCTCAAGCCTCGTTAAGCCTTTGCTTGACACACTGCTCACTCTTACCACTCACCCTAATAGTTGTGTCATCTGCAAAAAGCACAAATTTGGCACCTTCAAAGCTGAATGGTAGATCATTTATAAAGATCAAAAATAGGATTGGGCCTAGTATTGATCCCTGTGGTACGCCAATATCTAAAAGTGCTTCCCCGGCCAACACACCATCAATCTGTACTGCCTGGTAACGATCAGCAAGATACGGCCTCACAAGTTTTAAGCTATCCTCATTAAAGTTATAAAGTTTTAATTTTTCGAGCAAAAGATAGTGTGTTATGCAGTCAAAAGCCTTGCTGAGGTCACAGAACAGTGCATCGAAAACCCTCAAACGAGTCCATGATCCCATCCAAGAGATCAAGAATCCCCAAGACCGTGCTTTTCTTCAAAAACCAAATTGATGTTCACTGAATAGCCCCTGCGTTTCAAAATGTTCAACAATCTGACCAGTCATGATTTTTTCAAATATTTTTTATATGATAGAGCGTAATGATATTAGCCTATAATTTGTGACAAGGTTTTTGTCTCCCTTTTTGAACACAGGAGTGATCAGAGCTCTCTTCAGGACCCTTGGAAAGACACATTCACGGACACACTGGTTAAACAACTTTGTAAGAGGAATATAGATTGGATTTATCACGGATTTAATAAGCTGTACACTTAGACCATAGATATTACAAGAATTTTTATTTTTTAGGCCTGAAATTGTATCTCTCACTTTTACGTAGGATGATTCCTGAAATTCAAAGTGTGGAAATATGCAATGTTCAAAGAAAATTCACCCTTTTACTAGCAAATTGCCCAACATAAAAATAATTGTTAGGATTTTAAGTTAATAATTTACCTCCTGGAAATGATTTAATAGTCCATGTAATTGCATTTTGTTCAGGTGCATATTTAACACTTCCTATAGTAGTTTTAAATTTTGGAGAATCTGCATCTAATGGTACTGGAATTACTATTTCAACATTATTAGCTGTAGATCTTCTTTTAAATTGTGATTTAGCTTTTATCATGTATTCAACACGACTATGAGCATGTCTTTCTATCACTGACTCAATCCAAATAAGAGGTTTCACGTGAGTATTTAGACGATATGACATCAGCTCAAACTCTCCGTCTGGTGGTATAAATGAAATGGTTCTATCAATTTCAAAACGAGATAGCCTCACACACTGATGAAATTTGACATCTTCCAGTTCTACAGATTTTGATTTTCCACGGCCAGTACTCTCAAAAAGAACTTTATCATTTAAACCCAACCTTAGCTCTGGCATTCCAGATAAATATACTCTCATTTTTATAGCACCAACAATCTCACTTCTCAAGACATTACCATTGGCATTAGCTAGCAAATTAACCGACTCTATGACATCTAAAAAAACTTCATTCTTCCTGTACTTAATACCTTCAGATCGCCAAGACACTGCATTAGTAACAGCTACTGGAATACGAACTTGAATTTCCAACTTATGCCCTTCTTGTGTAATATACTCCTGTAAAATTTTACTATCTGTAGTTTGGGGATAGCCAAAGTCTATTAATTCATCTAAAAGTTCATAGATTACTACAAAATTATCTCTGATACTTTCTTCTTCTAATTCCTTAAAGTATTCAGTCATAACTTGGACGATTTTATGTAGAAAAACAAACACGAGTGCAATGTTTGCATTCTTTTTTGTTGTGCTTACAATATATAAATTGTTTGTTTTAATATAACCAAAAGTACACTCATTAGTCTGCAGAATCGGTGTCAACAGCCCTTCTTCTTCCTTCTCCATTAGCAAGGGCATAAATTTTTCAATTACACTCATATCAATATCGCCTCTGTAATTTCTGGAAATTAAGACTTTGCCTTTTATGTCCAAAATATAAATGGCCGAGGACGACATCGTGAAGATGAAATAGAAATACTGTAAATTATTTGCACTTTACAATAGTTAACCTTTCATGTTCAATTAAATGAAAATGTTTAAAACACCATAACAAAATACGAAAAATATTCCCTGAAAAATGACACGTCAAACGGTCAGCCTGTCACCTGTCAGGAGTGTCAGTTTGTCAATTGTTTCTCTCTGTTGTTCTGATCTTGCGGCTTTAGCTGCCAAGACTATTCTGCAAATTTATACCAGACCATTGGTGAATGATTAGACGAAAATCCGCCACAATCTGTCTGTGTGAGGAGCCACATGATCTCTGAAATGTATGAGCAGTATAACTAAGAAAATATTAAAAACATGCATTTAGAAGATCATAAACACATTTAACAACAAGAAAATCAGCATACAGAATTAATAAATTTTCAGGATTAATGCAATGGAAAAGTGAAGAGTAACTATTTCGGAAAAACGTGGTTTGAGGATTTAATTTTGCCGTACTGACACAGGTAATTTGTTCCGATACTAATTTTATTTATTTATTATTAATACATCAACAGCCAGACAGCCAATTACAGACGCAAGCATATGCCATATTGATGGCCACCTACGCTACCACTACGCAAATATGAGCCTAATAGGCCGTGAAACTCCTTACTACTCCTTAGGCTAACCATAGACCAATCCAAGTCACTAGCATAAATATTAAAATTATTAGGCAATTCATAAATTAGCGAACCTTTGTAAATATTCGCCATAGGATAATCCGAATTAAGGTCTTTCCTTGTCTTGTATTTCCAACATTCACAAAGAATGAAAGTATTTCTGGAGAATTCATTCTGTTTGTTAATATTTTATAAAGGTATATCAGATAACCCTTAATACGCCGATTCTCCAAAGACCATCTCTTAAAATTCCCTAATAGCAAACAATGGTTATAAACCTTTTTAGGATAGTATCCGTAAGCATATTAACATTCTTTGCAGACCTACGGCAAGCACATTCATAACGAATCAAGCGCTAGCATAGGGTGACTGTAAATAAATGTTAGCCATAATACCACTGTTACGTTTTATTCTTGAAATATTTGATTATATCATGCCTGGCCCTCCGCCCCGCTTCGCTCGCTCCGGGGCGCAACTAACAAAAACTAACTCATACGCATGAAAAACAACTATACTTATATTACAGTTGTTCATGCGAGCGCCCGTTTGTAGCGCTTGTTTCGTCAGTAATTTATGAATATGCCAACGGACACGGTATGCTATTGCGCATCTCAGGTCTGTCTCTCTCGATGCGGGTGACGTCACGCGTGAGCAGGCGCAAGCAATTTATCCACGGGTTTAAATATAAAACTTCGCGAGGCGCGTTTGATTTTTTCGAATGTAGATTTATACTACTTTATTTGGGATATTCCGCAAAGAGAAACGGGCAGAAAAAAAAGGTGGTACTTGCCGACCCGTGTGTTTCTGCTCATTGGCTTCATGAGGGCAGGCCAACCAGGAAGGAATAATTCAAAAGCCTTTGTTTCAAAGGAATTTCAATATACTTTTCTTCAAAATGTATTGAGCAAATAATGGTTGCTGAAAAATAAACATTGACTCTAAATAAATCAATAATTCACCACATGATGATGATTTTTTAAATCAAAACTAGCATTGAAAATGGGTCCAGGAAGAACTGTTTCAAACAAATTCTTAATTTTGTTTTAGCATAATCAAGCCCTTTTTTGTATGTTTGAGCGACCATTTGTAATATTTTTATTATCTTTTCTATAATGTACGTAAAATTTCCCTGAATCTGTTTGCCCCACAGTTAGTATATTCTGGAAAAATATAGTTTTCCGAGAAAATAACCCTTGTGAGCCCTTGTAACTTCGCACCTCATGAAATATACAGGGTACAGGGACTATTTTTTATATTCCATCCCCCCCCTTAATATTTTTGTGCCAATTATTGCAAAGTTGTAGTGTTTAAAAAGTTAATAACCAAAATTTGTTGTATATTATTTACTTTTTACATTCTACATAACGATTCAAAAAATATTATATAATATTATGAGCTGCTATATTTTGGTTTAGTAGTTTCTGCATTATGAACAATTAAAACTTTTAGAATTTATAACATGAAAGTGATTTAAGATTAAATAAACTAAAGTTTTTACCTTCCAAGCTTAGCTTTTAAAATGCATCGACATGCGAAAAAAAAAGAACATCGCAATGGCGTAATTTTGGCCAACTTCATATATCTTTAAGAAAGGACACCTTATATATTCCTCCATAATAGGTATAATATCATTTGATAGCGTATTTTATAAATGTATGCAGGAAGTGAAAGCCTCACTTTTTTTTATCTTAAACCGTGTTTACGTTAAACGCTCTTAACCCTAGAATACCGGTCACTCGTAAATTTTACGACGCGCGTTTCAAATCGACGACGTTCGGGTGTTTTCGGCCAATGCAGCGAGACGAGATTCACAGTACCCTCTTATTTAGTGTATAGCTAGACAGTGGTGTGTGCAGATTCACTTTGTTTTATCGCGGTAACCGATTTCTTGCTGAATTATCTTAAATTTGACGACCAGTCCGGCAAACTTTGCGCCGAGATATTCGTGCAGATATTAGTGCAATCCTTGAAATTCCTACAAATCCTCTGGATCCTGGGCGCGATGAGCCTCAACAAAAAAAAAGGGACATGTGCTTTCACTGTCCGAGTAAAAAACTACGTATGACGACTGTTTACTACAACACATGTAGCCAACCGATTTGTGGTGAGCACCGGGGCAATGTCTGCACAAACTGTGCTGCAAATTAGCATAAAATCAATTTGTATGATAAAAATCTAGTTTTATAAGATTTATAGTTTTATTGGAATAAAGTTTTGAACATATCTGGTTTTTTCCTTTAGGTCGTAAAATTTACGACACTCTGGGGTAATCACGTTTGGTGACAATACTCCGGTATTCTAGGGTTAAAGTTAAGTATAGCCGAATGCCAATTTTCAATTGTTTATATCTCGGAAACTAGTTAACCAAAATATGGCATATGATGTATTAAATTTCTTGGATTATATGTAGAATCCAAAAATAAAAAAATGCATATACCGGGTTTTATTTAAAAAAATATAGATTTTCTAAAAACTACTTTTTCACACTACAAATTATTTACAATACAAACTGAAAATATTTTTACTAATACTACTATTGTCATCTAAGCAAGCACGCTCAAATTAAGAGCGCCTTATAACTACAGACTCTTCGCAGCAACCGGTGTCAGCTGTTTACATATCATTTACCCTGTAGTAAGCCTATAGCACGTAAATCCCAACCCCGCCCGTCAATAGTGTCAATGTTGTTTACATTTTGGGAATTCAGGCATTGGTATTAGACTTTTTGAACAATTCAGGAATGTGATATCGTGGCTGAGACGGTATAGCTCCCGCTCGGCAGAATGCAAAGGTTATTAATTGGTTCGATCCCGGCCGCATGGAAAACTTTTTTTATTTATTATTTTTGGATTAGTTAGTTTTTTGATTAGCCTTGTGTATGACTTGGGTTAACACTTGGCTAGTTTCCCCTTCTTGATCCGCGGTGCGAGCGGAGGACCATGCAAAGCCATAATAATACCCTGGCTGACGGATCGCAACTTGTTATTTAGCCTCTCGTAAATCTTGGCAACATCGTCAAACTATTGACGGGCGGGGTTGGGGTTTACGTGCTAGTGACCTAAGCTGAGTGAGTGCATGTACGCGTAGCACGTGCATTATTAATTTGCGATTTTTGAAGATAAATTAAAGGGTAAGTGTTCAATTTTATGCAAGATGTCAGGGAATAAGGTTGTTATATTTGAATTGTATGAGTTAAATTATGGATCGCCAAATATATTTTGTATATTTTTTTATTGCACTTGCCGCGTTAAAATGGGGCAACTGCAACCATATTTCGGAGGGGAAGTGCAATCACTTGGTTGCAATTTCCCGATCTATATATTTTGTTTCAGATGGTTAGAAATTATGCAAGAAATACACAACGAGGACGAGGTTACTCAAAAGAGACTCTTGCAGCTGCAATTCAGAGCGTAAAATCAAACATATTAGGCTTTAAGAGCTGCGTCGAAAAATTACTCTGTACCATATAGCACACTACAGTGCTATCTAACTGGTCGTCGTGGAAAGAAAAGCCAGACGGGAGGCGCTGTACAGCACTCAGAAAAGAAGATGAAGAATTACTAGTAGCATATCTGAAAACTTTGGAATAAAGTGGTTTTGGTCTTTCTCGGAAGGAACTTTTGGATGTCATTCAACAATACGTAAATAGAAATAAAATTCAAACTCCTTTTAAGAACGGGCGTCCCGGAAAGGATTGGTTTATCCTATTTAGAAAGCGTAATCATCTAGCCATGAAAAAGCCCCAGTCAGTTGAATACGTTCGGAAAAAGCAAACCGATCCTTTTATAATAAATGAATACTTCAATTTGCTGCAGGCAACACTTCAACGATTAAGTTTGTTTGACAAACGACATCTAGTATGGAACCTAGATGAAACTAGTATGTGTACCGATCCTAGTAAGACAAAAGTTGAAGGGGAAAAGGGAAGACCATCGTCAAGAACTACTGGCGGTACCGGAAAAGAAAACTTTACTTGTTTGGTAGCTGCTATTGCTAATGGTGGAAAGGCTTCACCGCTAGTAATTTTTAAAGGTTTAAACCTATGGTCCAATTGGGTACCCGAAAGCAAAGATAATAAATGTCCTAACATGACATTTGCTGCCAGCAAAAATGGTCGGATAAATTATGAGATCTTTATCAATTTTTTAATGAATAATCTGGTTCCAGCATTGACTGAAGAAAGACCTGTATTGATCATTTACGACGGACATGCTACACATGTTACGGAAGAAGTAATTGCATTCGCCAAAACTTAAAATATAGAAATTTTAAAATTGCCAGCACACACAAGTCATTTGCTGCAACCTTTCTGTTTTTAAATCAGTTAAGGTAATTTTGGATGAAAATTTGTGTGTTTGGCAACGAAAAAATCCGGGACGGCGTATTTCAAAAGCAGAGTTTGCACTTCTTTTTGGTAAGATTTGGGCAAACTTGGATATAAATGTTATCAAAATTGGTTTTAGAAAAGGAGGAATATTTCCATTCAATACGGAAGTAATTAGCCCTGAAATATATGATCCTGATATATGGTTAAAGTATCAAAAAATTCAGCAACAAAACAATAACGGATTGGTAGAAAGCACCATTGCGAACTTGGAAATTATAATAGGCCAAACCGAAGATACACCGGAGCAAACTGATGAATTTAAAAATATTTTATTAGAAACAATACGATCAAATAAACCGGTAAATCAAGTCATCAAACCACGAAAAAAAATTTCATCAGGTGCTGAAGTTTTATCATCTACGGTGGCACACGCAATTCTTGATAGCAGGAGCTCGAAAAAAAATTAACTGAAAAATATAAATGGCACCGAGCAAAACCATAATATTCCAAGCACTAGTAGTGCAAAATTAAAGAGAAAATTTAAATGCCAGGCAAAAACAAATCTAAATGCATCTTCTGAATCTTCAGATTATGAAGAACCAATTTATATCGACATAGATGATGACATGGATTTGGAATCAAATAACTCTAGAGACAGCCTATCAAAATCGAATCAAAGGAACGACAAAAATTACTCTGGGAAAACTTTACGAGAATGTAAGTATCCTGAATCCGATGACTCAGAAGAGATGCCATTGAGCGAAGTGAAAAAACTAAGCGGTCTCACTCGCGTTCATTTTTACGGATAGTTTTAATTTTTCTTGATTTTGGGCATGCCTTGGGTTAGTTTTAGTTAGTTTTTGTTCGTTGTGCCCCTGTAGCGAGCGAAGCGAGCGGAGAGCTATACGTGAAGTGTAATAGTAGGCATTCTAATGCAAACGTTACAAATGTAAACATTAAAAAACGCACGTCAGGCGGTATCTGTGACGGAAATGTGTTTTGCAGGCTGTCTGTAACCGTTAGTGTAAAACCTGTTCTTTCTAACGCCAGAATATAGGCAACCAATTCCAAATAAGTGGTTGCCTACATTCAGGCGTCACGCGGCCTAAGGTGGCATTAGATTTGCATGTCGATTATGTTGATATAGGATATGTTTACACATCAGTATCTCGAGTAGTAGCAGACTCGCTCAATTTTTTTTAAGATTATGGTTGTTTCTTTTTAAAATTTGGGTTAGATTTGATTAATTATGTTTTTTGGTTGCGCTCCGAAGCGAGCGGAGGGATATGCGTGAAGAGTTAACAGTACTCTTTTAAATTCTCGGGATCAATTTGTTGCCTCCCGGTTTGAATTGTCTTCCACCGAAAAAGAGAAAAGTACCACATAATCACAGCACCGCATTTTTACTCCATTGCTATACCCTTTAGAATCCCTGAATATGCGTCGCTGGTTGCCTAATTGAACCACTAATTAGAAGCGGCTAATATAGCATAGGTCTGTAAAAAATTATAATATGATATCCGTAGTCCCTAAGAAAAAAGAAATTAGTGGGTCTGCTAGTACTCGAGACACTGATGCGTAAATATATCCTTTATCGACATCGGTTGTGTAATTTAAGGTATTGCTTCAAGCTTCAACAGCCTTTAACTGGATATTTTTTTAAATCCTGCTTCACAAATATTTGAGCAGCACTCGTAAAGAGTATATTTCGTCCTCGCGATGCCTGAATATAAGCAACAACTTATTTGGAATTAGTTGCCTATATTCTGGCGTTAGAAAGAACACGTTTTACATGGATCCGCTGATGTAGCTGCGCACTAATCACTGCCCATGGGTTATGATGTACCATCCCCTTACACACGTCCGTCCATTTTCCCGAGATTTACCGTAATACCGCCAAGTAAGATGTTTACACATCAATAACATGCAAGTAGTAGAAAAGTTCTGGCAATATTTGAGCATAGTCCCGAAATTTGTTACCCTACGAATTTGAGATCTGCTTGCCTAAAGTAGTAGCGTCTTCCAACAGCAGTCTGTTTTGAACTTTCCTGCAGAAATGCCCATGTCTTCGCGGTACACAGAATTGCTACCAACGGTCTGGTAGCTCAGTGGTTAAATGCAAGGCGCATTAACTCTAATAGGTTACCTCGTTGGGCAGCTCACTGGCGAGGGGGTCGCGCGGGTGAGGCAGAGGTCGTGACGTCGACTGGCGAGTGGCGACCCCGGTCGCCATATTTCAGTTCTTAGTGCACTTGTGAATGCATGCATAAAAATTGCGACCCCGTACCTCTTCCCTTTCTCCTGAAATTAATTATTTAAGTTATTCCTTCTTCCCCTCCCTTGACCAAACGGGGGGGGTTTCGTCCAGGATCTTCTTTTTACCCCGGCTACATCCTCTGAAAATTTCGGCCCTCTACCTATACGGGAACATACCAGTAGAAAGAGCGTTACGTGACATATCCGAGCGTGACGTTACGTTACATATCCGAGCGTGACGCGTGACAGCTTCAACCCCCACAAAAAAAACGCAAAACGCGCCTAAAGAAGTTTTCATTCAAAAAGCCATATCGACGGAATTTGAACCCGAGTCGCAGAAGTGAAGGCTAACCATGCAGACCCCTACACCTTCTTCTGACTTCCAAGCAACTCGTTGCATCACGAAGACATGCGTCACCTCACGTAGCTAGTCAATCACGCGCCTCTCATTCAGAAGTGCACTATGAACTGAAATCTCGCACCTCGGTCGCGATATTTCAGTTCGTAGTGCACTTGTCAATGCATGCGATTTAAAGACCTGTAATTGGCAAGCATATGGAATATGGCCCTCCGCTCGCTTCGGGGCTCAAGAAAAGGAAACTAACCATATTAACCAAGTGCTAACCCAAGCCATACCCAAGAAAACCACAAAAATCAAGAAAAAACTGTTTACTTAAAAAAAAAACAAAACTGACGAACTTGAACCCGGGTTGCCGAAGACCAACCATGCAGACGACCAGACCATTTGCTGACTTACAAAGAAGTGGTTAGTGGTTGCATCGCGAAAACATGCGTCACCTCACTTAGCTAGACAATCAATGAGTGGCTCGCGAGAGCTTTATTTTGGCTGCCGTCAAGGTAAAAACGTCTCCAACGCCATCTAGTGTAGGTGGCGTTGACTCGAGCGATTTCATTCGATGTCTTCACGATGCAATCAATTTGCAGCAAGACCCGTCGTGGTCTAGAGGTTTAGATGGCTAGGTCTCATTCGGCGTTCTCAACCCCGTTGCTTTTTATATTTTTTGTACGGTTAAGATTCTAGTTTTTTTCTTGATTTTGGGTATGTCCTGGGTTAGTTTTGGTTAGAAAACAGTTTTTTCTTGATTTTGGGTATGTCTTGGGTTACGTTTGGGTTAGCACCTGGTTAGTTTCCTTTTTTGAGCCCCCGTAGCGAGCGGAGGGCCATGCAAAAAGTGAAATATTACCTATTGTAATATACAGTATGTCCGGCGATCGGGTAGACAAGAGGACAAATGGATCAAAAATTTCAGTTTTCGGCAAAAAGTCATTCTTCATAAAAATTTTGGCTTGTTAAAAAAATATGGTTGTCATAGAGAAAAAAATTCTTTTTTTATACAGGGTGACCAAAAAGTTAAAAATTAATTTTTTTTTGAGGAGAAAAGTACCCTTACTTCTCAGTTTTCAGCAAAATACTACATAAGAATTTTGGTTCAAATCATTCCATCTTTTCAGATGTCGATTTTCATCAACTTTGGATAAAAAGAAGTTTCTTGTGTACAATTTGCATTTCACCAAATTTCGTTCACTGACAAGTTGTGTGCGTGACAGTGTCAAGCAAATCATCATTAAGTCGGTAACTTTTAATGGTATTTCATTTATAATGTTAACAACGGAGCAAAGAATACATTTAATACAATGTTATGCTAATGGCGATTCTTCATACAGATACGTAATTGAAAAAATTTATGAACGGTTTCCAACGTACCCGTAACAAAATGATTTAAAGCACATTTCTTAAAAAATATTTTGCTGAAAACTGAAAAATAAGGTTATTTAATTCCTCTAAAACAAATTGAATATTCAAGTTTTTGGTCACCCTGTATAAAAAAACAACTTTTTCTCAACGACAATCATATTTTTTTAACAAGCAAAAATTTTTATGAAGAATGACTTTTTATCGAGAAATGCAATTTTTGGTCCATTTGTCCTCTTGTCTACCCGATCGCCGGACATACTGTATATGCAGCAGCTTGCATGTGTTTCCGCGAATACATTCACAAAGAATCCCCCTTCTTTGAATGCATTTGATGTCTGTATCCGCATTTGCATTTAAGGATCCTTTACACAAATAGTGCACTATGTAAAAATCGACCTCTCCTATTGGTCGATCCATCTCGTATTACGATATGTCTGCGTGATGCAATCGGTTTCTATCAAGAGCTCTTGTGGTGTAGAGGTTTAGATCGTTGGGTCTCACCTGGAAAACGCGGGTTCGAACCCCGTTGCTTTTTTTTATTATTTTTTTAAAGATTATGTTTCTAAACAGCTTTTTTTCTTGATTTTGGGTATGTCTTGGGTTAGATTGGGTTAGCACCTGGTTAGTTTCCTTTTCTTGATCCCCCGTAGCGAGCGAAGCGAGCGGAGGGCCATGCGGATCGACCAATGGGAAAGGCCGATTTTTATATAGTGCACTATTTGTGTAAAGGATCTTATAATGCTCCGCATTTGTAACATTCGATCTTGACGGCAACCAACATTAAAGCTCTCGCGAGACACTCGTGCCAATCATGCGCCTCTCATTCACAACGCCGCTGCTTTTCAACCTTTATAGTGCAGACATCCCGTCACATCCCGAAACCCATACCGCCCTTTTTGCTGACGACACGGCAATTTTTCCTCGGATCCCATCGCCGAGGTGGCGAAGTCAAGGTTAGGTGATCATATGAATATGATCATACCATATTATCAAAGGTGGAAAATCTCCCTAAATGCCAGTAAAACTGAACTTGCTGTTATTACTCGCAAGATAAACAATACTGATATTGCGCCTCTCACAATAGGGAACACACAAATCTTTCCCAAACAAAAAATAAAATACCTAGGACTACATTCGACAATAAGCTAAACTTTAGTAAACATATTGGAGCCATAATTTCAAAAAATGAAGGCATCAAAAAAGGTCAAAGCCTACTGGTGACAGGACGGTCATTTCTAAGCCCTACGAATAAAATTATTTTATATAAGTCAGTCATACGTCCTGCGCTACTATATGGTGCCCCGGTGTGGTGCTCGGTGGCCAGAACACACTTACGTAAACTTCAGATCCTGCAAAATAGATACCTGAGAGCGGCGTTCTCCCTTACTCTGCGTGATAGAGTCCGAACTGCGGACCTGCATGTATGGGCTAGAGTTGAATATGTCGAGGAATACATCGACAACCATGCATGCAGGTTCTACGAGCACCAGATTAAGGGATCGCCGCTAACAGCAAACATCGCTGACAGGAGATACGACCTCGAGTATCGCACCCTCCACGGCACTATATATAGATTAACGTGAAAGTTTTATAAGCAGCAAAGACCCCCTTAGCCTAAACACGTCATTTTTACATAAACATATCAACCCTTAACAACATCCTACTTTCTAATAGCTTTCCAATCAATTTCTAGCATTCTCCTAAATTCACAAGTATCAAGAGAGCAGGAGTGCATAGCCTTCGCGGGCAATGCATGAGCCTGCCTTCTGATTGGCCAGCTGACCATGTTCGGACATAGGGGCGGGGCCTGTTAAAGGTACTACGCCGCGGGATTCAGGCTATATTGTATGTTATGTACCACGTACGGCTGAGTCGGTTGGTCTATGGTCTGGCGCGGTGGCGTTACCGCGTTGTATCATTTACAAATTTTCAGTTTTACAGGGGCCACTAGGTGGCATTAGCTGACTCGCCGTGACCACAGTACAAGAAAACACGGTATGATATTCATATTGCGCGTCGGCGGGTGACGCCGCTGAGAAAACTCGTTACTTTTTGCACAGCTTTTCAACGGCTCGTACATAAAATCGATATTTGTACATTAATCCGATGCATCGATACATTGGTTCATATCGAACATCGATTACAAACATCGATGTTTCTTTTCCGATGTATCGATTTTTTTAAAACATCGATATATCGTTGCCATTCCTACTCGCACCCGGTCTGACCACGGCCACCTATACGACAAGGTCAGGAAGCAGCAAATTATGAGTCATCACGGGTCGACCAATCGACCATTGACTTGTGTAAGTAAAGTAAAGGCGCGTTTTCACGGGTAGATCTGAGTTGAACGATTTGGGTCGTTCGACCATAGTTCAACCTGTGTTGAAAGCAAAAAGGTTTACACGGTAGACGATGCATGTTGAATAATTGTAGCAGAAAATGGCGTCACGTGAAATTATTGATGTATGTGTGCAATTAATTTGTTATTCAATTAGGGATGAAATAATGGCTAAATTAAAAACGAAGAGAAAAAAAAACAAAGATGTTGGACCAGACCATAGATTTTAATCAAATCAAATCAAATCATTTATTCATGTTCGCACTAAATAAGGTTTACACCGGTCAATAAAATTGTCATCGCATAAAGAAGTCTTCAGATTAAGTAATTCAATAAAATAGTTCTTAAGATTACTTAACACTCAAAAAACAGTTTATTAAAATATTAAAACAGGTTAAAAAAAAGTATGGAACAACACGAAACTAACACACAAAGACAAAGATATTCTAAGAAACATTGAAGGTTATTTCATTAGTCAAGAAGTCTATTGGGTCATATAAAGGCTTCTTTAGCCTGTCGAATCCTGCTCCTGAACACACCTCTGGGTTTTGTTTTTAAGGAGTCTGGAAGCTTGTTGTAAAGCTTTACAGCCCAGTATCTCAGCCAACTGCAACACCTCTTAAGCCTATAAAGCAAGCAACAGCAAGATGTTCATTGAAGCGGGTGGCATAACCATGTTTCTGACCATTTGTAGGGAAATTTTCCAGATTGTCCTTTATATAAAGAAGTTGAAAATATTTGGAAGAGTTATGATGTTTAACTCAATCAACGTTTGTGTACAATCATCTCTATACTCCAGACTACCAACAACTCGCGCTGCCCTCTGCTGTAAGGCAAAAATCCTGCGCCACAGCGGGCTATGTCCCTATGCCAGGATCGCATAGGACATACCAGCATGAAACAAGGCAAAATACGCAGTCCTCAACACACCCACGGACACTGTGCCTGACAAATTGCGCAACGCGTATATGCCGCTCCTCAACTTCTTTATCAACCTTTCTATATGTGCATCCCACTCAAGACCACTATCCATCTGTACCACCAAGAACGGCGCAGTCCCACGAGACAATGAACACCCCTGTGCATATCTGAAAGAGAAAAGGAGATTACCAGTCTTGGTTGGATTCATTTAAGACTAAGCTATTTTCGAACCAGTTTCTGGCCCTCGACTGTGCCTCACCCGTGCCATCCAGATAGTAGTATCATCGGCAAACAAGACATAATGTTCCTTTACCCGAATCTGAGAAAAGTTATTAATATAAACCAGGAATAATAAGGGGCCCATTACAGATGCTTGTGGCACCTCAGTGTTCATGATTCTTGTGTCCGACGACACTCCATCCACCACTACCCCATGAGTTCATCCTTTCAAGTAGGATGCTAATAGGTCAATACTGTTCTGACCAAATTTATAAAGATGAAGTTTTTTGATGAGCAACTTGTGCGATACACAGTCGAAGACCTTGCTTAGGTCGCAGAAGATGGTACCAATATGTTCTTTGTTTTCAAAACCATCCATAATGATTAATACCAGATTTAAAATAGCTTGCACAGTATTACGTCCTGCCCTACAGCCAAACTGTTCATCACACAATAGTGAATTTGCCTCGAGAAACAGCGCCGCTCTCGAAGACATACAGTTTTCAAATATGTTTGCGAAAATTGGAGGCAGGGAAATCGGACGATAATTAGAGACATCCGTCTCATCTCCTTTCTTAAAGATGGGAATCACAATGTTTTTTTTAAGACAGTAGGGGAAAATACTTTCCTTGAAGCAAAGGTGCAAAGTCTGCTTCGAGAATTTGCCGTGAAAGATCCAGAGGCTTATAGGAATCATCTAAGAATGGACAATGCACATTTTGAAGAACTTTTATTAAAAAAACTATTGGAATAATTCGAAGAAACGATACAAATCTGTGCGACGTGAAGTTTACACATTCCATTCCAGTCGTTCGACATCGATTCGGCGGCAATCGCCTACAAAAAGTAGACAGTCTTTCTACTTCCGTCGAATCGACTCACTCCGCTGAACGGCCAAGCCGAAAGGTGGTTTACATATTCAATTTTCTTTCGATTCAATAATCGACCCAAATCGTTCAACTCAGATCGACCCGTGAAAACGTGCCTTAAGATATCTATGGGGTCGACCGAAAAATGTAAACAAACGGTAATGAGTGTAAATCCTTTTTTGGTTTTTGAGCAGTGTTGCCATTCGTAGCGACTTGTCGCGAAAATAGCGAATTTTTGATGACTGTGAGACATAGCGGCGATTTACAAAAACAAGCCTATTTGTAGCGACTTTTTCGAATTTTGAATTAGGTGAGGAAGTTTTGTTAATCACTGTTTTGCGATTTGGAATTATCGTATTTATCTTGATATTCAAATTATAATTGAGGACCGGGAGCCACTGTCATGCAGTGATGCCAGGTCTAGGGAAATGTCCCTAGTTCTAGGGACAATTGACCAAAATTATTTTTACTAGGGAAATAGGGTAATTCTAGGGACTTTTTTTTATCTTCTCTTTATTCTGAAACCCTACCATACAAACATCAGCCGAATAAGAAAATAAAGACAACGGCAACCGAAGTACCCATTAAAAATCAGTAGTGACCTCTATTGATTTAAACTACAGGTACAATAACAGAAAATAGCAGAATGTTTGCAAATTGCAACGGCCGCGCCGCGCCGGCGTTAGAGGATTCGGGGAATCACAAAGTATGTGTTTGTGTTCGAGGAAGGTTAATCAGCTGGATCATCGAAACAAGTATATAATACCCTAATACTAATGCCTATTCTTATTAAGTTAGTAGTATAAGTATATATGTTTTGTTTTTGCTTGTGCTCTAATAAATAATGCTTTTGCCACACAGTTACGCAGAAACCGAAAGGGTGTTTTCAATAGTTACGGATGTGAAGACAAAAAAAAAAGGAACAAAATTGGTAGCGAAGTTATTAATGCTTTTCAGTTATCATATTTTCGAGCAACAATTGTTGTCAGGAATTTAATGTCACCGAGGATCATTTAAAATTAATGTCAACCAAGGGGGGATATTTTATTTTATCTTAGAAATGTTTGGGTTTTCTCTCCACTTAGAGCCGCTTGCTCTGGCTCCAGGGTGTAAACAGCACAAGTGCCAGTTTAGTTTAGTGACCCTAACGAAGCTGAAAAACCTAAAGGAAACTGGAAAAACGGTCGGCGTTTCGAGGAACAAGCCCCGTTGTCAAAAACGAACAAATCTAAAAATGAAAATGGTTAGTAAGTACAATAAAACAGTAAAAAGCTCTTGCAGATTGTCAAGCTTTGAACTGACAATTGACACTCTGCAAGAGCTTTTTACAGTTTTATTTTATTTACTAACCATTTTCATTTTTAGATTTGTTCGTTCTTGACAACGGGGGCCGATTTGTTCCTCGAAAACTCGACCGTTTAACAAGTTTCCTTTAGGTTTTTCAGCTTCGTTTGGGTCACTAAACTAGCACTTGTGCTCTTTACACCCTGGAGCCAGAGCAAGCGGCTCTAATAAGTAGAGAGAAAACCCAAACATTTGTAAGGAAAACATTAATCCTCAAAAAAAATATAGAACATATCTACATCAAGCATCAAGGGGATATTTTGTGTCAACCAAAAACTTGTACGCTGCCAATCGGTGAAGTTTTTTATTTTGTTAATAAAGTTTTATATTATCTTTCAGTTTTTATTTCTAATATTACCTTTATTATGGCAAAATAATATTTAAATAAAGTGTTGTTTTAAACCTCGTGTATCAATTATAGTTTTATTATGGATTATATTTACATTTAATAAGTCTAGGGGATTCTAGGGAAAAATTTTGCCAAATCTAGGTATTTTTAACTGCTTGCACCTGGCATCACTGCTGTCATGTCTGCTCTATCGGCTCGGCTCGGATTAGATCGCATCAGTTGTGGTCCGGGGTCCGGTACTTCCCCGAAATCGATCGTTCTGGTCAAAACCTTTTGTTTTTATTCCATGTTCCATAATTGTGCAGTATAGTTTATACCAACTGCTAATCAATCTTTAACTAATTCATGATAATCAAAATACAACAATGATTGGTTTTGTATTTTGTCCAACGTTTTTCTTATTGGGTAGTGACTAATTAAATTAATTTTTGATGTGTTGTGTGTTATGTTGTTAGGTTTAGCGTTGTTTGAATAAAGGAGATAGTTAGTCAGCCTTATGGACTAAAAACCTTAACACTTTTTGTTAGTTTTGGACCAAACCGATAGAGGGCTTCAGAGCACGTTGGACCACAAGCAGTTCATTGGTCGTAAAGATAAACTCCTCCCCGCGAGCAACACGTGTAGCCTTTCCAAGACACAGTTTACTTTACATTTCATTTAACTGAATCGCCGGTACATTTGGCATCTACTGCGAACAGATGTCGCGACGGTATGATATACTTTTTGCGATTATATAGAGATGGGCAATTATCGAATACAGTTCAGTAAACTAGGTATATTTATTTAGAAATATTAAGCTTCCATTTTCATATTAAAACATACATATATTATACCAATAGCAAATCGAAAAGTACGTTATATACGCATGTATTATTATATTGTTAGGAATATATTTCTAAAAAAAGTACATGGGATATGACAATAATTTTATAAGTAAAAATCAGCAAAATGGAAGAAATTCAATTTATTCAATGAAATATCGAAACACGTCAATCGTTTTTGATAGTGGCGACTATTTTCAGCCCGTTTGTTGCCATAGTGGTAAATGTTTCACGTTACTTCTGACTTTCTGACGGTGACGTAACCGATATGTTTTTTTTAATCGTAAGATGTGCGAAATTAACGAGAAAATCTAATTCAGGAAGCGTCTTTATTTTAATATATACAATAAAAACAACATTACATTTAATGTAATAGTTGCTAGAACAACTTTATTTTTTATTTTAGGTTAGGGTGTTGCCATTGTTGCCAGGACCATATATTTAGAAGTATTAAATATATGGCCAGGACCTTTAGGGTAGATCTTTCGAGCAACTGTTATATACTTCGTTGTTAAATAACGATTAAATATAATGTTGTTTTACTGGAAATAATAAAATGTATAATGATAGATGTTTTTTGAGTAGGTAACATTTTTTTTCCCGTTATATAACTTTGAAGAAATTCATAAACCAGATAGAAAGCTGCGCCCTTATAATGCCGTTTCTAATGATATAAAATACCACTTGCCATAGCTTCACATTAAAAAGATTTGTGACGTCTGGCGTCACCAACAAATCGCATGAAGCACTTTTTCAACAAATATTTATACTTCTGTTTATTTAGGGGCATTATTGAAACACTTTTATTGTATGGCTGTAGATATTGTATAGGAAATGTATTAAGTATAAAAATATCCTTCTCCTGATTTCAAAGATATATAATATGTCAAAATTTAATTCAGCCGTTTTTTATATTGTAGTTTAAAATTTTAATACCTAAACTGAATTGATGATAATCGAATTGGCGCATACTTCAATCGGACAGCTCGATTATTATTAATTCAATTTATGAAAATGTTAAACTCAAATATTTCAAAATGTTAATAGGTATGTTATATATTTTTGAAATCAGGGGAAAAATATCTTTCGTCCTGGCAGGAAATATATAGGGTGTTCCATCCAAGTTTAAATGGTAATACACTACGTGAAAATATGTAATTTTTGTATAAAAAATTTTTTGTTCTAATACTTATATCGTTGTTTGAATTCAAACAACGCTTATATTAACCCCTGTAGGTGGGAGCGCAAATATGTCTGTATATCCATCCCATCATAGATTAGAAACCAAATAACCATAAACAATGATAATAAACGGTAGAAACCCCACTTCGTTGCCAGATTTACAGTGCATTTTTCACTGTTACGTGAAACAGTATTAATGAATGAAAACACATGCAATGTTTACCCTAAATACGAAAAGGAAGGGGTAGAAAGGAGAATACTGTTTGCCAAATGAAAGAACCCGGACGAAAAGAATGCGGGCAAAAAATGTCTTCGCATATTTAGATGCTGCCACATTTTTTTCCCAATAATCCTTTATTAATTTATTTTCTGTCTAGTTTCCTATAGTGAATTTACATATTTAAATTTCCTACTTGAATACTTAATTTTGTTATTTTCCTTAATACTACTGTCTTCTATTATTTACTATTTTATTTACACAGGGAAATACGGAATACGGAATACTATAATATTTGTAATATTTATATTTTATTCGCCTTCAAGCTATTTAAAATACGCGACAATAGGCAACAGTGCGACGTTTACTTGGTTTTTAGCGGGAGGCAGATTCGTGATTGGTCGCAGGATATATTAAATACATTTTGACCCTAGACCAACACCTAATTTTTTTTACATATTTTAAAATTTCGGCAGCGACTTGCTTTAGCCATTGGCGTGGAAATTGCCGATGCCGGACTGTGTGGTTATTTATATTATTTGGTTTGTACGGTCTGGTGATATATAGGTTTTGTCGATTTTGCAAATTCTCTTTTTTCACTAGAAAGGGGGTGTCCTATAGAGTAGTTTAACCCAAAAAGTCGGAAGATCCGCTACATTTGAACTGAAAAATGCCCTCAAAGTTCGAGTTTTGACACAAATTTTCAGCACCACTTCACAAAAGCACTAGAAATATAGACAAAACACATCTCAACATCAATTGTCGGGTGAAAATATTAACTAGGATACATTTGCGTCGAACGAGAGACCTACGTTTTGTTCCGGTCCTAATTTAAAGCGACGCATAGCCCCATTAGACAAAATTAAATTTTACTTGTAAATATCCATCCTCCTTTTTACTGTCAACTGTCACAATAGCCCAGTATTGCCGATCTGAATTTGTGAAATTACACGATGAGCTGTTCAAATTGCACGCTTTTACACGCTTTTAGTTTCACAAATACACACTTTTTACACACCACCTAATTAAAGTCATTCCAGTCTACCTACAGCAGTTTTGAGCCTACGCGCATGCGTATATGCTAATTCTTATATTTTTTAAAGTTGTTTTTTCTTGATTTTCGGCATTGCCTTTGGATAATTTGGGTTAGTTTTGTTTGGTTGCGCCCCCGGAGCGAGCGGATAGCCATGTGTGAAGTGAAATATTAGAACGACCACACCGGGCTGCTGCCAAATGCGCAGATCCGAAGGTTGAAAATTTGCTTTAGGCAGACGCGCGTATTTAAGTCTAGGTCCGAATGGCAATGGGGCGCCCGACAGCGTTGCCAGTGTTTTATCGATAAAACCATATATGTAACTTGTGTATATGGGTAAAACAATGCTAGTTTACCCATGCTTTTACGGTGCAATCAATTGCTTCCAACTGCATTGGTGGTCCAGTGGTTAGATGCGGTGCAGATGCAGTGTCCGGCTATTCCCATCATTTTTCATTTTATTTTTTTAAGATTATGTTTGTAAAAGGTTTTTTTTTTCTTCATTTTGGGCATGTCTTGGGTTATTTTTAGTTAGTTTTACTTGGTTACGCCCATTGAGTGAAGTGAAATATTAGACATTCTAAAATAATAAACAAATCGCAACAATGGCAATACTTTCGGGCGCCCAGTTGCCATTGGGACCTAGACTTTAGTCACCACCTACATTTTAATATTTTAAAAAATCAGGAAGAAAGAATAACTTTTTTTGACAAATGATTTTGAGATATGGGTCCAAATCCAGGGGTCAACCCTGTCTCCAGTCAATCAACAGGCTCAGATCGCACACATTTTACTCTTAACCATCTACACAAGTCCTTCCGGCTGACAAGACTAACAGCTTGCGCGCGAAATTTTTTTCACTTCGCTCGCTTCGGAGCGCATCCAAATAGAACTAACCCAAATTTAAAATAAAGAAACATAACCTTAAAAAATATTTTAAAAAAGTCTTGTCACCGACGGGAATCGAACGAGGGCCATCCCTTCACATGCACAGAATATGACCACTGCACCACGAGACAGCAATTTCCTGAACCGTAAAAACATGTTTGTCAGAAATGTGTTTGTGATGCGCGCGCAAGTCCAGGCGGCTCTTCAGGCGGGTGGACGATTAAGAATAAAGTATCTGCGCCCGGCTCAACCAACAAATAAAAATGTGACACAAGGGCACAAGGGTTTCTAGTTTCTATTTTGCTTTGACAAGGGAAGTTTTGTGCTGTCACAACTGCCACGTGACAGTCGTGGTGACTAGTGTCCATCTATTACAATCTGGTACTTTCTATTACGCTATTTCCAAAGGAAAAAGAATCTATTACTTTTTTCGTTATATGATGTTTAGACTACCAAAAATTGTTACAAGCATCTAGTTCTCAAATTCTTAATATTAAACACAAACATAAAATAACACTAATGCATAGCACACCGAAAGGAATAAGTAAAACCAAAAACGAACAAACAACAAATAATACTATGAACGCAGTGAACAAAGCACCCAAATTCCATGGGGAATCCCATGCCCATCAAGTTTAGATTTAGGTGTGCTGACAATGCTAACACCTACTACCTAATAGAAAATAGATAAAAGCAAAGCCTTGATGGATAACTAAAACTGTAAACTGAAGTGCCGTATAGTAGATGATAGCCCGACAGATGTCGTTGCATTTGTAAATCAGAACAGAAAAGCACGTCTAGTCCTATTTATTTTTTATTACAATAGATGGCAATGGTATTTCGGTAAAGAAGTGGCCGTGGCTTTGGCTTGCAAAGCCGTAAAAAATAAAAGGGTTTTTCAAATTACAACCAAAAATACACGCAAAATATACGCTTTTTGTGAAATTACACACAAAATACACGCTTCTTGACAGTGTTCGAAAAATGCACGCAAGGCAATTAAAACGCACACAAAGCGTGTAATTACACGCCAATTGGCAACACTGCAATAGCCAAAACAAAGATATTTAAGAAAGCACACTGTTGCCAGACGTTTACTGTAGTTTCGTTAGCAAAATTCATTAGAAAAATGGTGCGCTATAAGCGCAGCTTATTTACTACCAGCTAGTCATCTTGCGGCGGCATCCTTTGATTTGGGAAAGTCAATAACCAAGTTTTGCAAATTTTAGAAGAGGGTCATGACTTAATATTGTTTTAAACACCTGGGCATCTGAATAAAACTTTTGACAGTTCGTTTAATTTAAAATATGCTTTTTATACTACCGTGCGTAAAGTACTCACTTTACGCACTCTCTAAGATTCGTAAAATAGGCTTTTTTAATGTGCAGTGCGTAGTTATTTTACGCACTAGTGCGTAAAGTAATTTAATAATATTTTTGTTTTTTCATATATTTTTCGGTAGTAGAAAAAAAATTTGTATGCTACTCATGTGTAAAGTACCCTTTTTTATTCGATTTCAATTAATTTTTTTTATCAATATTCCCATTCATAAAAAAAGATTCACTTTACACACTTGTTGCATAAATAACTATTTTATCGTCAAAATCCGTTTAAAAATGATTTTAAAACGCACAATAATTGTACAAAAATCCGAAATTTCCGAACCTCTCAGGGCGATAGCCGAGGCTTCGGACAAATTTGTCATGTATTTTGAAGCGAAAATTCATTTTAAATTCATTTGTGGAACTGAACCGCTCAGAGCACAGTGCCCGACACACCACCTTTCCGATTTCGATAGAGTTCACTAGCTGGTAGTATATAAGCTGTGCTATAAGTGTCTCTACTCTTTTTTTATTTAGGTGAATGATTTTTTTATGGCAGTAGCACATCCTATATTGCTCGACGAGCGGTGTGTGTGCGAAGATGTTGTTTGACACGGTTCTTGAATATTTAGTTAGGGGAACAGATGTCCTGGGAGGATATTCGCATGTAACAGGCAAGATGTCCATTCGGCAATGTCGATCGTTTCTTTATATGTGACGTACACGATAGCATTTAGTCAGATGTCGTGACTGTTACATAGAATCAACAAATAAGTCTTCAATTATTTTAACACTTCATGCATGGCCCTCCGCTCGCTTCGCTCGCTACGGGGGCTCAACAAACAGAAACTAACCAAGTGCTAACCAAAACTAACCCAAAATATAAAAAAAAAATTTGGGTTAGTTTTGGTTAGCACCTGGTTAGTTTCT
>JAEQML010062696.1:0-24074 GCA_016904865.1 Pissodes strobi | reverse complement strand
GCCATAGGATCTACCTTTAGTGTGTGTGCCACTGCCATAAAAAAAAATACAAAATGAACTATTTTTTGATATTCATGAATATTTGACAGATTTTATTTTATATTTAATTGTGAGGTTAATGATAATTTGTTAGGGAAAGATTAGTGGCTCAGTGTTGTGACGGGACCAGTGATATGTCTGGCGAGCTAAGTGGCCTTCAAGTAAAGACAACATCTGCTGGACCCTTGGCTATGTGTACCCATTGCTGTGAACATGTTAAACTTTGTGCTGCAGCAATGCACTACTAAACATTGCACACAGATTAAAGTCCTTTTTTTTTGTACTTTGTTAGGTATTCCAACCTTTTTTCATAATTCACGGAAGCGCGCCTTTGTTCTCGATCAAATAGTCGGAAAACGGATACCAAGATGGGTTGAAACACGTTGGAATACCTCTTCCAAAATCCTAAATTTAGTTGCTACTGAATGGGACGACTTAATATTAGTGTTTTAAACTATAATAATTAAAGACAAAAATTCAGGTTCGCAATCGGTAAATTCGGCAAAGACATTTTTAAAACATTTTCAAGACTTCGATTTTGCTATTTTAACCAGAATCTATTACGAAATATTTGCATGCCCAAATTTAATGTTTCAAATTCTGCAAACTAAAATGTTAAATATAAACATGTTCTAATCAAATCAAAATCGCTGCTCAACGAATTTCTGAACTAGGGGAAAGGGATCGAATATCGATCACTTAAGATATAATGTACGACAAAAACAACACTTTCACAAAACTCTGTTATTTTATGTATTGAACATAAACTTTATTATCCCAAGAACATAATAACACAAACAAATCCTCTCTATCTTAATCAGAAAAAAATTAAAAATATAAAAAACGAAGGTATTACTGATCGATATTATCCATCCTATAGTTGGCTAATATCGATCATATATGAGGGTAATATCGATCAACGTCTATTGACATGCTTCACACGAATCCAGGTCTTCTGGCCGAGATACTGCAGAACAGGCAGCATGAAACCAATAGCCACATGATCTACACCGTCACCACAGTTCATCTGCTGTACCAGTTTCCACGCATATTGGACATAACTCATTCACTTTCTTAGGCTCCCCGTCATGTTGTTTAGGTTTGAACTTCTTGATTTGTTTTTTAGCTCCTGCTCTTCGTACCGATTTTCCTTTTTGAAATTAATTTCTTGAAGCTTCTTCAACTTTTTTCTTCTCCTTCTTTTCTTCCTTCTCCTCCAAAGATGCCTGCAGCGGAGTGGTCGTTAGTATTTGAGATGATTGTTTCTTTCTCTTAGGGCGTGGCTTTTCTGTTAATCGGGGTGTCGGATGAAAGTCTTCAAAAGATGTGCTCATTAATTGAACGGTCTTGTCTTCATCATCGGTTGCATTATCGTCGAAGACTTCTGTTATTGCTGATGATAAAGAATCACTGGAAGATGTCCTTCGTTGACGTCTCTTTCTCTTCGATCGCGCAAGTGGCTTCTTGTTACAGTCTTCCAGTGGCGGTGTAGCTTGTCGGATATCCATTTCATCATGTCTGCTTGATGTATATGATGGGTATGGATCTCTACTTGTTCCGGGCTTCGAATCTAAATAAATTGTTTCTTCGGGAAGCTCGCCCAGTTCGTTGGCTTCTGCCTGAATATCGGAATTAGGTTCTTCTGGTATTTCCGTAAACTCTTCTTCTCCAAACACGTTTCTGCTTAACGGAAAGGTCCCCGTATTTTTAAATCCATTCAAACCTTTTTCTTTGGAAGTGATGCGATTGTACGCTTTAGCAAAGAGCTCTGCAATGTCAGTCACCTCAATTTTGTTATAATGATGGGACTTCATATAAAGATCACATTCTTTGCTATATGCTGTCTTCAATGAACTGAAAAACGTGACGTCCAGAGGCTGGAGTCGGTGAGAGGTGTGTGGGGGTAGCGAAACAAGAATGTTCCCGTTTTCACGGCAGAACTTATAGGACTGCAAGGAGGAGTGTGTGGCGTGGTTGTCCAAAACCACTAACACTGGATCTTCCGTTGAAGCATTCACATATTGAGCGAAATGCTTCAACTATTCCAGGAATAGAGCTTCCGTGATCCATCCTGATTTTCAGCAGCGGTAGATTGCGTCTACGGGTCCATTTTTTTCCAGAGCGTTGTTCATGCGCTCGCGTTTAAAAATAAACATGGGAGGCACGAACTCCCCTGCGACACTCATACAGCACACAACAGTGGTTGTCTGACCCCTTTCGCCACTTGTAATCGCACCCACCCGTTTTCTGCCTTTTTCTGCCAAAATTCGATGAGGTTTATGCACTCCACTAATGCCAGTCTCATCCACGTTATAAATACGCCTCGCAGGAAATTTATATTTTTCAAAGACCAGTTCTAAATTGTCGTAAAATATGTTCACATCCTTTTGATTAAATGCCATTACCCGGTTGAGACTCGTAGCTTTAGGCCGCCTCAAAGAAATTCGTGGATGTCGAGCTAAAAATCCACGCAGCCAATCCTTACCGCAGCTTTTCTTTTCAACATTAAAATTATGTCATAAGTTTTTTGCAACGGCATATTCGAAAGCTAGTTCTCTGATTTTAGTTGGTGTCAACCCATAGAACATTTTCGACAATTTTAAAATGTGATTGGCCAGCTCTGTTTCCTGGTCGTCATTTAATACAGGCTTCCTTCCTAATTTCAATTTCTTGCTAGGATATCTGTTTTTTAATCTGTCGCACAACGTAGTATATGGTACGCCATTCAATTTAGCTGACTTTCTGATGGAGTGTGTCTGTTGATTAACCGCCTTGACAGCCCGCTTCATGTCTTCCTCTGTCCATGCAGAGCGATTTGTCTTACGAGAATATTTTTTTTGGGGCATCTGCAAAGAATGAAGAACAATGAGGGTAAAATCGATCACAGGCGGGTAATATCGATCATGCTGGCCGATATTACCCGCGAGTGGACGCCATTGCTTCGACATAAACATCTCCTAAACTCAAAGAACTAAAATTTTCGTAAACAGAGTATAGAATACCTTGGGTACCATGCAACAAATAGTACTAAAGTAGCTTAGGATTTTCAAACATCAACAAGCACATACCTTATCCAATGAACCGGAAAAATAACAAAAAAATTCCCCAAAAACTGTTTGTGGCCGTACACACTCGGCGTTGCAATGAAGCTGCCAGTTGTTGCTGTTGGTAATTTGCATGTACCTTAAGAGATGGCAGCACTTATTGTTTCATTTGATAGGTATGTAGGGTTGGGTAAAATTGAGATGATCGATATTAGACGCTGATCGATATTCGACTCCTTTCTCCTAAGAGACGAAGAAAAATTTAAAGAGTTTCATAATTGGGCAATAAATAAAACTGAATTACCAAGAAAACGAGGAAAAAGTGACAATGCGTTAGAAATATTTTAAGCTATAAAATGTACTACGAAATACTAGATTGTAATAATTACAATCTAGTATTTCGTAGTACATTTACATTGAAGGGAATTATTCCCTTCAATTAAGTTTTACTAATCTTCATGATTTAGATTTTCTTTCTATAGTAGATTCCTCAAAACTTACTGAATATGTAAAGAATTTTTACGAAAAATCGTTTGATTGTTTATTTAAACTGTATACAAATGTTTTTGAAAAAAAACCGGCTAAAAAACGAACTCAGTGTTTTGTACAGGGACGAACAATTTTATAATTTAAATATTCAACAATTATGAGAAATAATATACAAGGAATTTAAAATTATCTTTTCGGAAACATACAAAATGTTTTGCCTAGTGTTAACTATTCCAGCAACAAGTGCGTCGGTAGAAACAAATTGTTCGTGTCGTAAGCGCATTAAAACGTATTAAAACTCAAAGTTTTAATCATCTCCTGATGATGCTAACATGGTTAGCGAAACGCGCGTCGAGTGCAATAATTCTGTTTCGGTATTGTGGATAAATCCCCGTTTTAGTATTTTCTTATTAAGAAAATTATTTTTGTGCTTTAGGTAGGTACATATTTATTTCATTCAACAGGGTAAAAACATATTTTTTACGATAAAACTATACCCATAAATATTTATACCTATATTTTTATTTATTTTATTTTTATTTATTAGAAATATGAGTTTTCTTTAATTTATGGTTTTATAGGGCTATTGGCGAAGACCTCCATAAAAAAGGTCAACGCGTCACAGAATAATACCTCAGGTTTAAGTATCTAGGTGACGTGGAAATTTATTAATTTTTTTGGGGCTCGTTTTCATTTCTAGCCTTGTTTCCCTTGAAATAATTAAAGTTGTAGGTATTTCTACTATCATAAAATTGGCAAACCCAAACCCAACCCTAAACTAATCCAAACCCAAAAAATGTTTCACTAAGCCTCCGGCACCCAGTACAGCCTGGATCTCACATGTTTTCCACGCCACGAGCCGTCACTGTATCACTTTTACTCCTAATAATACAATCTCCCAGATAAAGCCGCACCAGATGCAAAAGATCGGCAAATTCCTCGCCAGCCAAGCGGTTATACGCGGCCTGCACCAAATAATCTGGGTATGGTTATAGAATTGTTCTTCAAAATTAAAATAGTTGGTCTGCACCAATTAAATGAAAACGTGTTTTGTTGGTGGACTGGTTCAGGAAAAATAAAAATTTGCAATAGCCATTCACTTTCCTTTTTCTCTGTAATGGAAATCTTGTGTTATTATGGCTGCGCTGACTTTTTTTACAGAAATTCCCCTAATACGCTTTAATATATGCCAATTTAAGGTTATTTTAACATTGAAAATGTTTCTGTTATCCTAATATAGGGCCTCGAATCATAAAAAAGTGCATGCTACATTTGCTACTTGACGTCATACGCGTGAGAGATCGTGTTAGTTTGTTTATTTAATCTTAAATTTGATCATAAGGTAGCGGAATCAGTTCAAATGACTAAAATAAATTGAAACTAACTGAAACTAACCGAAAGTTGATTGAACGACCAACCAAAACTAGCCAAAAGTATCAAAACCGGCTTAAACGTATCGGAACAGGTTACAAACATTAAAATACTAACCAAAACGAGCCAAATTTTAAGGACTAACCAAAACTAACCAAAAGCAGCAAAACAGGCAAAAATGTATCGGAACAGATTCAAAATAAATTTAATACTAACCTAAATTAACCGAATATTGGCGACTAACCTAAACTAACCAAAAACATTAAATTGGTTATAACGGAACCGGTTCAAATTACTAAAATAAATTGGTACAAACTGAAAGTAACCGAAAGTTGATTGAATGACTAACCAAAACTAACTAAAAACACTAAAATTGGTAAGCCGGTTTAAATGACCAAAATAAATTAAAACTAACTGAAACTAACCGAAAGTTGGTTTAACGACTAACCAAAACTAACCAAAAGCACCAAAAAAGCTAAAACATATCAGAACAGAATAAAAACATTAAAGTAAGTGGAAACTAACTTAAAGTTGCCGAATTTTGGTGACTAACTAAAATTAACCAAAAACATTCAAATTAGTTATAATGTATCGGAACCGGTTTTTGGTTACTTGTGATTAGTTTTGGTTAGTCATTTAATCAGCTTTCGATTAGTGTTAGTTACTTTTCATTTATTTTAGTCATTTGAAGCGATTCCGATACGTTATTACCAATTTTAATGTTTTTGGTTAATTTTAGTTAGTCGCCAAAATTCGGTTAATTTAAGATCGTTTCACCTCACCTTAATATTTTTAATATGTTCTTATGTGTTTTAGCCCTTTTTAGTGCTTTTCGTTACTTTTGGTTAGTCATTCATCAGCTTTCGGCTAATATCAGTTAGTTGTAATTTATTACAACTATCATTTGAAGCACTTCCGATACGTTATACCCAATTTTAGTGTTTTTGGGTAGTCACCAAAATTCGGATAGTTTGTATTAGTTTTAACTCACTTCCATCTTTGTAATTTATTTCGATAGGTTTTAGCCCGTTTTGGTGCTTTTAGTTACTTTTGGTTAGCCATTCAATCAACATTCGGTTACTTTCAGCCAGCTCCGATTTATTTTAGTTAATTGAACAGGTTCCGATACGTTATGGTAACCAATTTTACCCTTTTTTGGTTTAGTTTGGTTGGTCGCCAAAATTCGATGAATTTGGGTTAGTTACTTATTTTGATACCTTTAATCAGTTCCGATACGTGTAGCCTTTTTTGGTGTTTATGGTCACTTTTGATTAGTTTTGATTAGTCATTCAATCAGCTTTCGGTTAGTTTTAGTTACTTTTAATTTATTTCAGTCATTTGAACCGGATCCGATATGTTATAACAAATTTTAATGTTTTGGTTAATTTTAGTTGGTCGCCAAAATTCGGTTAATTAAAGTTAGTTTGAACTTACCTTAATATTTTAAATATTTTCCGGTGGTTTTAGTTAGTCTTGCTTAATCGTTCAATCAAATGTCAGTTAATTTCAGTTAGTATTAATTTATTTTAATCATTTTAACCAGTTCCGATACGTTATAAACAATTTTAGTGCTTTTGGTTATTTTTGGTTAGTCACCAAAATTCGGTTAATTTGGGTTAGTTTCAACTCACTTCAATATTTGTAATCTATTTCGATACATTTTAGTTTGATTTGATGCTTTTAGTTGCTATTGGTTAGTTTTGGTTAGTCGTTCAATCAACTTTGGGTAAAACTCAGTTAGTTCCAATTTATTTTAGTCATTTGAACCGATTCCGAGAAGTTATAAGCATTCTTAATGTTTTTGGTTAGCCACCAAAATTCGGTTATTTTGGGTTTATTTCAACTTACTTTAATATTTTTAATCCATTTCGATGCGTTTTAGTTTTTGGCGCTTTTGGTTAGTTAGTCGTTCAATCAACTTTCGGTAAATATAAATAAATTAAATATATTTTAGTCATTTTAACCGGTTCCGGTGCGTTATAAGCAATTTTAATGTTTTTGGTTAGTTTTGGTTAGTCGCCAAAATTCTGTTAATTTGGGTTAGTTTTAACTTACCTTAACACTTGTAATCTGTTCTGATAAGTTTTAGCATGTGTTGGTGATTTTAATTACCTTTGGTTAGTTTTGGTTAGTCATTCAATCAACTTTCGGTTACTTTCAGTTAGTTCCACATTATTTTAGTCACTTGAACCGATTCCGATACGTTATAATCAAATTTAATGTTTGTGGTTTGTTTTCGTTAGTCGCCAAAATTCGGTTCGTTTTGGTTAATTTTAACTTACATTAATTTATGTAACCTGTTCCAATAGGTTTTAGCCCGTTTTGGCGTTTATGGTTAGTTTTCGTAAGTGGTCCAATCAACTTTCGGTTAGTTTCAGTTAGTTCCAATTTATTTTAGTTATTTGAACCGGTTCCGTTACGTTATAATCACATTTAATGTTTTCCACCGCTTCTAGTAGAACAATTCAAATAAAGGCACTTATAACCAGTCATTTTTAACTAAAATAAACTAAAGATTAATTATTTTTCGTAACGCTCTCGGACTAAACCACAAGATTCGCGTGGCTCGCGTTTAGAATCACCCTAGAGCGTGCCCTGACTATTTCTTCGGATGGCTGGCCATCCCAAGGAAGGGGAGCTTTAAACGAATTTTTGTTTCATGCGTTAGGCGGGAGGTTTCGCATCTGGTGTGGGTTTATCTGGGACAATGTACTTTTTACTCTTATTTTATTGTTGCATTCGCGAAAGCAAGTGACACAAAGTGTGATAACCGGAAACCTGAAAGAAATTAAAATAAGACGTAAACCGTATTTTTGCAAGGTGGTAAAATAAATATCGTTATTTAGTCAAACTGGTTATGTAGTGTTACCATTCTATTAAGGATTCTTCTCGCTCTTGTTCATTCTTCTTAGATTTTGTACTCTGTTCGTCTCGCGCCTGCTCTTTATCAAGGAGCGGATTGGCATTTACTGGAGTATTATCTGCAGATGGTGGTGGTAATGTGGAAGGAGTATGGCTTATATTTTGTTCCATTCGTCGGAATCTAGATGACATTGGGCCACTAGTCTAAAATAGTATGCACAGTTTATATCGAATTTATTAAAACAAGTTGAGAGTAGGGCAAGGTAGAGAAAGGTACCTACATCCATGTGGCTTCGGGCACGTAGGTTTGACGTCCCACTCAGTTCTACAACAATTTAAATAGAAACAAATAATAATTTAAATGACTTAGTTTTTACTTTCGAAAATATATGTTCTTTTCCATGGTTAAGTAGTGAAAGGGACTAAACCTACTCTGCATAATTAATTTTAATTTTCCAATATTATTATACTATATTTTTTTTAAGTATACAAGTACATTTGAAAATGCTACAATTAAATGTAACTTCGGCCGCTAACGTAAAAAAGCCGCACTCGTAAAAAAGCACATATGTGACGCGATAGGGCAGAGACAAGGGAGAGACAGTTAAGTAAAATAGAAAATTTGTCCCATCATGCCCTCCCTTTTACTTAATGCATTCCCGTAGGGGAAATCCGTCGAAGATGGCGCACCTAAGGGGAAATCCCTATTATACGTATATTTATAGATTTAGAAACTTTATATTTGGACAAAGTATACATTAACATAAACATGTATACTATCGTCGCGATAAACAAAGTTTTATTAATTTTCAACATCTGCTTTTTGATGATTTAAAAAAAAAATTCTCTTTGCGCCATCTTTTACGACCAGGCCGAAAAGATGGCGCATAGGGTGGGTGAAGATGGCGCATCATATTACTTCAAGAATTACGTGTTTTAGGTAGGTATCTTAGGGAGTGCAATCGACATCTCTTAAAAACTCAAAACAAATGTATTATCGGAAATGAACATAAACTCTAATTTTATTATTATAAATTAAAAATACTGCTGGGTTGATAACGACAACTGCCTATTGCCTGCAAAAATCACACATATAATTTTGTGAGCTCAGCTGGCCACTACATTGTTGATGTGACCAATCGCCACACGAAACACATCTATACCATACTTCTCCACTCTTTCCAAATTCTCCACAAATGTTACAGATGTTCGATTGCTCAGCCTCATCATCTTGAATATCATCGAGCTCATCGTCGTCGCATAGATCTTTCTCATTCAAGCTTTCTTTACTGTCACTCTCTATGAATACTTGTCTTTTCACTTTCTTCTTGCTTTTCAAGTTTTTCGCTTCTGACTTCTTTTTGGATGTCTTCTTTAACTCTTTTTCTTCCAACATGGCTTTGAAGGGAGTAGCCGGTAACACCTCAGAATGTTGCTTTATCCGACTGTTCTTTTTCTGATTTTTCTTTTTTCTGGTTTCGAGCGCTGGAGAAATGTCTTCTACTCTCACAAGCGACTGGTTTTGAGTCCTCTCTTTCAGAGCGTGTTGAATCTTTTGGCGATGAGCATCATCTACTTCGGTTTCCTCATGGAAGGTTACATTTTCGGCGGGAGCAAAGTCATCTTCCGAAAATTTCTCTGGGTGTAAAGGATATATTCCTCCTGACCGAAAGCCTGAAATAGCTTTTTCCATGGTCGCGGTATCGCAATAGGCCAAGTTGAAAACTTCGGCGAGATCGTAATGTGACAGCCTGAAATCATTTTCGCCAGAACTAAACTTCGTTTTAAGAAATACATTGCAGTGTCGGCTGTAAGCTCGTTTGAGAGGACCGAAAAATGTGATATCTAATGATTGCAGCCTGTGCGATGTGTGCGGAGGTAGACTGGCCATAACTATAAAATTTTTACAACAAGATTCATAAATTTTAAGTGAGATGTGGCTGCAGTGGTTGTCTAAAACTAGCAGTACAGGATTCTCTTCATTTGATGCAACTTTTTTTTGAAAATGCTTCGACCATTGCATGAAGATTTCATCATTGCTCCAACCGTTTTTGTGTAAACCGCCTCCCTGGGACCATTCTTCTCCAACATTGGAGACATCCTTATTCTTGGAAAAATGAAAAGCGGTGGGATGTATATACAGCTAGCACTCATAGCGCATATTACAGTGACATTCTTGCCTCGTTCCCACGAAGAAACAACTCCGAATTGTTTGACTTCCTTCGGACCAAGTCGCTTTACACTTTCATTGGGAACGGTAGATATACCTGTTTCATCAACATTGAAAAGCGGTACCTTGACATCATTTTTTCTAAGTTGACAAAAAGCGGCTCACTCCATCTTTGTTAAATGCGGTGATTCTGTTTACACTCATCGCTTCCGGCTTCCGCAAACTTATTTGTGGATTACGACGTATGAATCCTGCGTATCAATCCTTCCCAGCGACTTTCTTTTCCTTATTAAAATTGTGTTTAACATTATTGGCCTCGGCGTAATTGTAGGCTAAGGATCGCAGCTCGATAGTTGTCCTCGATAGCCCAAAAAATAATTTTCCCAACTTGATAACATGTCTGGCCAGTTCTGCCTCCTGATCGCGAGTAAAAATTGTAGCTCTGCCCACTTTAGTTCTCGGAGATTTTTCCGAATTTTCAATTGTCGCCGAAGTGTTGATTCCGGAATATTCAATCTTCTCCCTGTGCATCTGATGCCGCTGCTTTCGTTGATGATAGCGTCTAATGCTGCATTTAGGGTCTCTTTCGTGAATGATCTCCTTTGGGTTTTTCGCGTATATTTTCCCATCTGAAACAACATAATGAAAGAGATAAAAGATCAGGTTTGCCGCTAAGTTGCCGCATTTGCGGATAAGATGCCGCACTGCACCGTCTTTGCCAACATAAACATTTGATCAAATTACCTCAATAAAATATTTTTTGGAATTTTTGCAGACATCAAAAGGTGCTCATATATAAATAGATCCCAAATAACTCAACATACAACAAGAGGAGTTTAAAAACTTGAAATTTGAGGTACTTACGGCTTAAGTTTCAGCACGTCAAAATTGCATCAGAATCAGCCAAAGCGCATAAAGCGTAACTGACACACTAACTGTAACTGCGGTGGCTCCATCTAACGTTACCGACTGCATATGGGCAGTATATATAAGCAATTGAGGTGCGCCATCTTCGGCGGATTTCCCCTATAGCTCTTCCTTTATCTAGCATCACCAAAGGTTATTGTAGATTGAGCCAAAGTCGTGTCGACGCTGTTGCAAAAACAAATGATATATGTCTTTGTCTAACTCATGGAATTCTGCGTTAGAAGCTGAACAGCTGAATTCTAAATGACATCGACAAATATGACTATGACAGTTCAATGCGTTACACCATGTTTTAATTTTAGGATGTTTTTAGTTTGGCTTGCTAGTGTTTTCTTTTATTTTTTTTGTGTTAATTTCACAAATTTTTGCTTGAAAGATATACTTTTTCATTCATCTTGTGACTGAAACGCTAATTTGTGTCCGGAGTGGAGTGGATCAGTGGACTACTTAATAGAGACAGAACAAACGGCATCATGACTGCAGAGGCTGTCAGCATCGTTTGTGGATTAAGAGAAGATGAAGTTGAAAAATGCACTATTTTCTTTCGTCCCTTATCTTGTAAAAGTCTGTGCGTCATCAGACATTAAATATAATTTTGTATTTGTATAATGAATTGAGACATTTGTTTGACTTTTTTCTAATGATCATTGATTTTAATTTTAATTTAGGAACATATGATAGGTATATCTTGAATTCACTTATTATTGTTTGTATTATACACTGACTACTAATTTGAACTGACTCATTTTTATTAATGGATATACTTTTTATGAAATATGTATGCATTTCGATTAACATGCCTTGTCTATTGTTTACGGTAGATTATTTCAATACTAATTCAATCAACTTTTCATTTTAGGTTTTGTCAACGAAAATTTTTAAAATAAATGAATTTTGAGCATTTTTTAAAACTGCAATTTTCTTATATCAGCTACTTTGATCTGCCCCTTTTCATGAAGTGAAAATATTTTATTATGCATTTGTGTGAATATTTATCTAAAAATATTTGTGAATGTTGCATAAAGCCATCCTTTTTAAAATTAGTCATACGAATGCATAATAGAATTAAGAGATCTTCACCGCATCAGAATACCTAAAATGTAACAATAAAGCAATCAAAGAAACATTCAAACCTCCCTCGCTTTTAGCAGCCCAAGCTAATCGCGCCCTCTGCTTTCACCTTTATTGAAGCCACTTCGATTTTTTTTTTATCATTTAGTTGAGCATCTTTTCGTGCTTTGTCTCTTTCTGTATTAGTAAATAAGCTACTACAAAACCAGTAGGGAACAACCCAAATATAGTTCTTTTAAAGAAAGTGTGCAACTGCAATTTTTTTAGTTAAAATACCTCAGGTGAACTAGGTTTTAAATAATGTTTGATAAAAATAATTGTTTCCATATTATCACTTGCTGGGAAATTGGAACAAGTAACGGTTTAACTTAGATCGAAAGTGTTAGACTATTTAGTATTTAGCCTGATTTCCATTTTAAAAGAACCAGTGGGTACGAAGTTCAAATGCTTCAAACTTACTAACTTTATATTTATATTATCATTAATAAGCTCGCAACTTTAGTTATTTTAGTTGTCTCTTGGGGAAGCTAATGAAATGGCAAGTACAAGGTGCTCGATAAATTAAAAGTAAAATAATATTGAGCAATTTGCAGTTTTCTCGCATCCTGTGGCATAATAGAAATTTAATTCGTGTTCTATGATGAAAAACTTCTCAAATATATTTTGATGGAATATTTGGTTTAGTAGCAAGCATCAGTGTATATAACTTTTCGGTCCCCACACTGATACATCATTATTCATCTGGACAAAATTCCAAAACGTAAAAAGGCAAATTCTAAATACCTGATCCAATAGCTCTGATAAGTTAATATCCTTGGGCATCCAGCTTAAATTGTAATCTATTTGTGAACCAAATGTGTCGTATTGGCTGGGATAACCATAAGGTCCAGGAGTTGAAGCTCTTGCTGCAGGAGGTATCCGAACATTTCCATAACCAGAATACTAAAAATTGTACTAGCAAAGTAAATAGTGTAGAAGAGAAAAGGTTTTTGGTGTTTGTGGTAAAAAATCGCTTACTTAATATGAGCTTTTGAATGTCAGGTGCACTAACATTCAAAATCAGTAGGCTACGTGTAACAAATAATTTTACGACGCTAGCGTTTCAGGCGCTCAGGCTAGCAATTTTGTTACTTTCCGACCGAGGCGAGGGCGAGAGTGATTTTAACTGTACAACAGGTATATGCTTGCGATCCCTTCTCCTCACTAAATACTTTTTAATTATCTTAACATGTTTTAACAGTTATCTTAAAAAATTGGGTCGGCCATTTGTTTTAATAGTCTTAACAGGAGTTATGTCTACTATATCCTCATCTCTTTTTCTTCCAGCTCTATAATATGATTTTGTTATCAAATGCATCATGCTCTCTTCTAACAGAACATAAAATTGCAAAAAAAAAACAATATTACCTTTTTTATTTGCATTACTAACCAAATTATATTCACAACTTTACTATAAATATCATTTTGAGAGTTGGTAATGGATAATTTTATTGAGGGAGCCTGACAAGTTGATAGTTAGGTAATTGAATAATTCTTGGCCCGGAATAAACTTTAAAAAAGTTACCGATTTATATGGCGTGAATGAAATCCTTACATATACTGTTTGCCAAATGAAAGAACCTGGACGGAAAGAATGCGGGCAAAAAATGTTCTCGCATATTTAGATGCTGCCACATTTTTTCCCCAATAATCCTAATTTATTTTCTGTCTAGTTTCCTACAGTGAATTTACATATTTATATTTCCTACATGAATACTTAATTTTGTTATTTTCCTTAATACTAGTGTCTTCTATTATTTAATATTTTATTTACACAGGGAAATACGGAATAAGTGTATTATAATATTTATAATGTTTATATTTTATTCGCCTTCAAGCTATTTAAAATACGCGACAATAGGCAACAGTGCGACGTTTACTTGATTTTTAGCGGGGAGGCAGATTCGTGATTGGTCGCAGAATATATTAAATACACGTTGACCCTAGACCAACACCTAATTTTTTTACATATTTTAAGATTTCGGCAGCGACTTGCTTTAGCCATTGGCGTGGAAATTGCCGATGCCGAACTGTGTGGTTATTTATATTATTTGGTTTGTAGGGTCTGGTGATATATAGGTTTTGTCGATTTTGCAGATTCTCTTTTTTCACTAGAAAGGGGGTGTCCTTTATAGTAGTTTAAGCCAAAAAAGTCGGAAGATCCGCTACATTTGAACCGAAAAAATGCCCTCAAAGTTCGAGTTTTGACACAAATTTTCAGCACCACTTCACAAAAGCACTAGAAATATAGACAAAACACATCTGAAAATCAATTGTCGGGTGAAAATATTAACTAGGATACATTTGCGTCGAACGAGAGACCTCCGTTTTGTTCCGGTCCTAATTTAAAGTGACCATAATTCTAAGACCTCAATGCAGGACATCACATAATTGTGAAAATAAGTGCCAACATTTTTTTGGTAGTGTGTTTTAGCACCTTCGCCATTTTATTAAAAAAGAATAACGGGTTACTGACAGACGAATTTTGGACTGGCTAGGTTGGATATCTGTCGTACGTTTGCAACATCAGATGAATCAGAGCTGTCTGAAACCTAGAAGTTTTTGAGAGTGAGTTCTCCATATTGTCATAAAATGATATAACAATTTACACAAAACATTCTACATTTAACTTAAAATAACAAATAAAAACTTTTAATATTTTTTGGTTTTAAGAACATAATTAAAATTTGTATTTCTCACTATTGGCGGGAAACAAGCAGAGTTTGCACTTATAAACAACAAACGAAAGGAGCGGCCAATTCTAACGCCGGAACCAACGCTGTTGCCAATTATTTCACTTTTCGCATGGCCCTCCGCCTGCTTCGCTAGCTAAGGAGGCTCAAGAATAGGAAACTAACCAAGGGCTAACCCAAACTAAATCAAGACATATCCAAAATGAAGAAAAAAACTGTTTAGAAACATAACCTAAAAAATATATAAAAAAAAGCAATGGGGTTTAACCAGGGCCGCCGAAGTGAGACCTAATCATCTAGACCTCTCGACCACGAGAGCTCTTTCGACAAACTGATTGCATCACGAAGACATGGCGGCGTATTCCATAATTGGCAACAGCGCTGGTTCCGGCCCTAGAATTAGCCGCTTATCAAACGAATGACCTTTGCGACGTCGCACTCCGAAACACCAGACTCAGACGCACCATTATTTCCTATAAGTAGACCAGCTCAGCCAATGCCAATATCAATTCTCTGATAGAGTGACAGAGTAAAGGCTGATTTTCATATATAGGACTGTGCACCGACTGTGCGCCGACCATGCTGCGGCCGTCGCGGGACTTCTACTTTTTTACAATAGGACTGGACGACCGCACCACGGTCGTAGCACCGTCCTATATGTAAAAATGTAAATAAGGGCTTCAGTGCGTTTTATATGGAACATACAATTTTTTGATTTACAGTGACAAGGACACGGTAGGTGCACGGTAGGCGCACAGTTGGTGCACAGTCCTATATATGAAAAACAGCCTTTAGCCGCCGACGCGACGCGACGTCGCGGCGCCGCCAAAATTTGACGTATGAGTATGACGCACTATCAGGAATGGGCAAAAATAGTAATGGGGTGATATTTAAGATTTTTATTTTTGCATTAATATAGCATAGTCATGTATAAACAATTAGCTAATTTTGTAGTTATGTTATGCATATCGCATACCACAAAAGAGAATTGCAGGACGTTTGCTTTCGTTGGACAGAGTCTATGAATGCTTGACTGTCCTGCTGAATGCAAGACGTCTGGTCGCTTTATCCTAATTTAAAGCGACTCATAGCCATAGCCCCATTAAACAAAATTAAATTTTACTTGTAAATATCCATCCTCCTTTTTACTATCAACTGTCACAATAGCCAAAACAACGATTTTTAAGAAGGCACACTGTTGCCAGACGTTTACTGTAGTTTCGTTAGCAAAATTCATTAGAAAAATGTTGCGCTATAAGCGCAGCTTATTCACTACCAGCTGGTCATCTTGCGGCGGCATCCTTTGATTTGGGAAAGTCAATAATCAAGTTTTGCAAATTTTAGAAGAGGGTCATGACTTAATATTGTTTTAAACGCCTGAGCATCTGAATAGTACTCACTTTACGCACTCTCTAAGATTCGTAAAATAGCCTTTTTTAATGTGCAGTGCGTAATATAAGTTATTTTACGCACTAGTGCGTAAAGTAAATCTGACATATTTTTTGACATTTAGGGCAATTCGTAAAATAATATATTTTACGCATTAGTGTGTAAAATAATTTATTTTACGCACTAGTGCGTAAAGTAATTTAATAATATTTTTGTTTTTTCATATATTTTTCGGTAGTAGAAAAAGTTTTGTATGCTACTCATGTGTAAAGTACCCTTTTTTATTCAATTTCAATTAAATTTTTTTATCAATATTCCCATTCATAAAAAAAAGTTTCACTTTACACACTAAATAACTATTTTATCGTCTAAAATCCGTTTAAAAACGATTTTAAAACGCACAATTATATAAAAATACGAAATTTCCGAACCTCTCAGGGCGATAGCCGAAGCTTCGGACGAATATGTCATGTATTTTGAAGCGAAAAATCATTTTAAATTCAACTGTGGAAGTGAACCGCTCAGGGCGCAGTGCCCGACACTCCAACTTTCCAATTTCGATAGAGTTGACTAGCTGGTAGTGAATAAGCTGTGCTATAAGTGTCTCTACTCTTTTTTTTATTTAGGTGAATGATTTTTTATGGCAGTAGCACATCCTATATTGCTCGACGAGCGGTGTGTTGATTGACACGGTTCTTGAATAGTTAGTTTGGGAGCATATTCGCATGTAACAGGCAAGATGTCCATTCGGCAATGCCGATCGTTTCTTCATATGTGACGTGCACGATAGCATTTAGTCAGATGTCGTGACTGTTACATAGAATCAACAAATAAGTCTTCAATTATTTTAACACATCATGCATGGCCCTCCGCTCGCTTCGCTCGCTACGGGGGCTTAACAAACAGAAACTAACCAAGTGCTAACCAAAACTAACCCTAAATAAAAAAAATAAAATAAAAATTTTGGGTTAGTTTTGGTTAGCACCTGGTTAGTTTCTAGTTGTTGAGCCCCCGTACAGAGAGCGAAGCGAGCGGAGGGCCATGCATGAAGTGTTTAAATAATTGAAGACTTATTTGTTGATTCTATGTAACAGTCACGACATCCGACTAAATGCTATTTAGTCATAGTCGAATGAACATCTTGCTTGTTACATCCGAATATGCGTCCTGGGAGTGAGTTCCACAGTGATGCAGTGCACCAGACAAAGAAGTTCTTGTAAAGCGATGTTCTAGGTGTTCCCAGTTGTACGACGAACCGGTGCGCTCTTGCCGTCTATCGTGACTGTCTGACAGGCGTTGTCAGGGGCGGGATAAGGCAGGCCAAATCCTGCGAACATCTGCCGTAAAAGTATCTGTAAAACAGGGATTTCTCGGTCACATGTTTGCGGTGTTTCAGACTATCCAGATTCCGGGTCAACTCCGGGTCATCGACGAGACACACATCTCTCTTCCGAACGGAATCCAGTAGCTTTAGGGTGTGCTCTGGCGTGGCACCCCAGATGTGTGAGCAATATTCTAAGCACGGTCTTATTTGCGCTTTGTAAAGCAAGACCAACTGCTGCGGTGTAGAAATTTTTTGTTGCGAAATAGCGTACCAAGCTTCTGGGAGGCTGATTTTGCGACGTTAGCAACGTGGTCATGCCAGGACATATTGCTGTTGACCGAGATCCCCAGTAGTCCGATTGAATGAAGATAAAGGGATGGTCGATCCTGCCATAATGATATCATTGCCCGCCGTATGGTAAACGTGGCTGCTTGGATGATTGTTCAATGTGCATTTGCATTCATTCATCGGAATAAAAGAGACTCGCATTCAATTACACTATTCCTTTGTATGTATATATTCGTCAAATATTTCACTTCATACATGGCTCTCCGCTCGCTCCGGGAGCGTAACCAAACAAACCTAACCCAAACTAACCCAAGACATTCCCAAATGAGGAAAAACAAACTAAAAAATATTTGCATTTACGACTGACAATTTTTTTTTTTTTTATTTCCGGCATGCCTTGGGTTAGTTTTGTTTGGTTGCGCCCCCGAAGTGAGCGAGGGTCATGCGTGAAGTGGAATATTAAATATACTTAAATAGTAAACAACACTGTTATTCCCCATAAGAAAATGTGCAACTTTTGGAAACACTGTGCCAGGCCCCCGGTGTCGATTACTAAAATTTCATTATTTTCACGTTACAATTTCAATATTTTCACGTTACACCTGGGAAAGTCGTAGTGGAAGTTTGCCCTTCTAGGGCAATTTAGGCTCAAAACGCGGATATTTTTTCGGCTCAAATGTGTCGAATCCTCCGATTTTTGTTGCTTAAGCTACTCTATAGGACACCCCTTTTCTAGCGAACAAAAAAGAAAATTTGCAAAATCGACACAACCTATATATCATCAGACCCTTAATTTGATGATATCTTTGAAGATTTTTAACCTTTCTTATATTTTTCTTGCATTTGGTGATTATTATACGCGGTTAACTAATTTTTATATATTTCGGATAACTCTCTTAACTGAACTCTCTAAATTAAAATTTTTATTACAAAACAATTCCGAACGTTCTATATAGAGCGTTTTGGAACATACTTGCTTCAATATTGTCTAACTTTTAATACAAAAATTGAACGCTAGAGAATTTATATGAATTAGCTACGATAAACCGTTTTTTCCAAATTAAGCGACGTCATCAATGACGTAAATCCAAACCTTCGGGAAACGAACTCTACTTATTACTACAACATATTTATGTAATACATACAACAAATAATATCATAGAATACTATCCTTATTATAAAAATGAGATATTATTATATGACATATTTTGTACTATAAGGCTGTAATATAAAAAAAAAGTGTAATTAATTTTAACGTCTTAAACTAATCAATATTATCAATAATAATATGGTAAGAATAACCTCGTGCGCCTATGGAAAGGCAAGATTTTTTACGTGCTAGTCCTCTACCCCCTTCAGTGGTTGTTAAGGTTCACTCGCTTGGCGCACTATATGTTACTAAAAGTCAACTAACCCAAATTAAGTTAAAACCTTCCCAAACCAAATGTATTTCCAGTATATCCTACTTTTAGATAAATATTTTCTAGTTAAAACTGGTATTAGTAAGTTTTTTAGGGAATTCTAGGTTAAGCTATAAATATTTTACTTAACCCTCTCCTCAGGGATGACATCATTTTTATGCAGCCTTTATAGCATCCGATTATTATTTCTTGTCGCTTAATCCATGAGTCTTTGTTAGGCACTACTAAATATAACTACCACAGATAAATATAAATATCTGTTGAACTTTGTACACTTTTTCGTTGGGTTTTCTATCTAAAGACTCAAAAATAGGGTAAATAGGCAAATAAAATATTACTTTTTAAGTTTTTTATCATTATGCTACAAAAGATACGTTGCGAAAGAAATATTTTGGGAAATATGCATCTCATGTTGAGTACATCAATCATAACTAGCTGGCTAGTACCATCTAAACTGGCTGGTCCCGCCAAGAGAACAAAGTGAATGTAGAGATAATAGATATATTATACATAAGCAGTGGCGGCTCGTGACCTGTCAAAGAGGCAGTGCTGCTCAGGGCAGGCAAAATCGAAACATTTGTATATACTAGGGGAAAGGCGGCCGAGGTGAAAATATGCGCCGCAGGCGAAAATCTTTACAATTTTCAAGGTCAAACTGAGTAAAATGATAAATTAGAAATTCGCCCAGCAAAAATATTTCATTACAAAAATAAGTTTCGTTACATACCTTTTCCCTTTTTTTTTGATACGATCAACAAAATTCTTGTCAAAAACTACTTTAAATATTTAATTATCCAAGTAGGGAGGGGGACGCCCTAGCGCCTTACCTCACTGGCTTCCACTGTTTTAGCTGAATACCAAATAACGATACTATTTATTTGTATAAAAAGGTACCGAATGAAACTAGGAAAATTTTAATAATATTTTTAAATTCACATATTAACCTGCGAGTTAACTATGAAATAATACATTATACGTTTTCATGTCCCCACTTATTTAAACATAAGCCAACCTTATTGTTCAAGACTTACGTTCATTAGAAAATTATTTTGTGCCGTGTTAAAAGAACGCCTCGGGAGGCATTAAATTTGTAAATAATTTACCTAATTTTGTTTTTCGTACGTGTTTTTAGATCAAACATTTCAGTAAAAAAATTAAATATGGTGTTGCAGACAAACAAATTAAAACTTTATAGGAGAAATAAAAACGGCCGCCTCTGCCTCGCCACCTCACCCCTGGAGACGGGGCTGGTTAACTGTACTTAATAAAGCTTATTTCATAGCATTTTGAATATGATTGTTCGAATTTTCAAGTTTCTTTATTTTTTCCGTAAAATGTACCAAGTCTCTTACACCTGTCTCCGACCATGTTTTATTATCTCCGAAAACTACACATGGAAAGCAAAAAAGGGCTTTTTTTATTGCATCTACAAATCCAGTAATTTCGAGAATAAATCTCTTTATTAAAGTGACGTGTGTAAGGTTTTCCTTACACACTATCTGAATAGAAATATCTGGTAATGGCCTACCTCTATTTTTCAATTCAAGCTTTTTCTCGTGAGTGTATTAGAAAATCTTTTAACGTTCACTAAATTATGCACTACATCCATTTTCATGAAAGTCTACAGTCTATACCACACAGCAACCTAGTAACAATAACAAGAAACAAAAACGATACAACTACAACAATCTAGACACATCAATTAATTAATAATTGTCTCCTCAAATTAGCTAGATAAAACGCGCGCGAGCTTATACTTGCAAAAACCGGCAAGTACTGTGACGAATGCAGCTAAATAACTGCGAAAGTTTCCCTATTAAAATTCAATAGCTTATTTCTGCGAATTGACAACTGTATCATTCTTTAGATTGAGAAGAATAGCTGTGCACGAATAATAGCAGTCCAGATAAGGACATTCACATATCGTCGCGAGGAAATTATATTAAATTTTCTGGTGAACTGTAGTCCGTCTAGAGCATACATCGGCCGGCATCGGCGGCGTGTTCGCAGTGTATATGAGCAGAGATGGCATTTATAATAGCATTCCCGGCCGAAAATTGGGTGCTTTAATTTTACATTATTATTTTGAGGAATCGTTAATTATTTAGTTGAAGGATAAGAAATTAGTCAAGTAGCTTCTTCACAATTTTGGTGGTTCTGCAGCTCTGCAGTTCCTATGTACCAGCCGTCCCTGTACGTAAGGGAAGTTGCCCGAGTGACGGACACTTAAGCTTTTAACTATTTTTTTTCGAAACGAAAGAAGAAATTGAAAAAAATAACACGTTCAGAATATAAAGGGTACCTCATTATAAAAAGTTAGTAAAATACTAATTTCGTTTAAATCCGATATAATTACATATTTCTCCATTCTTGAAACAATTGCTTACTGCATCTGTCAAAAACCAGGTCCAAATACCGGACATATATATTGTTACGTTTTTGCGTGGATTCTGAACGCCTTCGCCTTTGGTCTGCTCCTTATATATACAATCTCAAATCTATTACGAATACTCGAGAAGTATTCCGAGGCCACTCTATATGATTATCGACCAGGCCATCGAGATAATTCCAGCGTTCCTGAATATTCGCGGCCGGCCGGCGATGACTCATACATAGACACGGTACGCTGCAAGGCCAGTTCCATAGGGTAGCACAAAAACGTTCGGATGGTTGTTAGTCGTGACATTGCCTCCCTCTTAAACCTGATCGTCCCGATCAGATACTTCATGTCCGTGATATGCTTTCAGCCTATCGAGGTGGACAACTCTCAGTTTGCTTCTGGGGCTACGTTGAATTCTATACACTACGTCATTAATTCTTTTGATGACTGGCGTTAGCTTAGGAGATCTTCCTTTCTTTCTCTGCGGATTATACAACCAGACTTTATCGTTCATCTGAAATCCCATAGAATTAGCTTTGAGATCATATCGTGTCTTCATTCGGTCACTGGCTTTCTCCGTGTTCTCTCTGACTAATTCATGGATGTATAGTAACTTTTCCTTAAGAGAGTCCGCGTAGTCTTGAATTACCATATCCTGGCTGTCCGGCGTTCCGAATAATAGGTCACATGGTAAACGGAGTTCTTTTCCAAATAAAACCATGGCTGGTGTTAGTCCTGTCGTGTCATGGACTGCTGATCTATATGCCATCAAAAATAGTGGTATGTATTGGTCCCAATCTTTCTGGTGTTCATCTATGACCTTTGACAAATGTTCTTCAATGGTCTTGTTAAACCGCTCAACCATGCCGTCTGATTGTGGATGTAAGGCTGTAGTCCGTCTTTTATGGATGTTGAGTAAATCGCAGACTTTCTGGAAAACCTTGGATTCGCAATTGCGACCTTGATCTGAGTGCAGCTCTAACGGAACACCAAATCTGCTGAATGGGTTATTCACGAGGACCTCTGCTATGGTAACAGCTTCTTGATTGGGGATCGCAAATACTTCAGGCCATTTACTGAAGTAATCAATTGCCACTAAAATGTACTTGTTAGGATTATTTGTTTCTGGAAAAGGTCCAGCTACGTCAATGGCGATACGTTCAAATGGTAGGCCCACATTATACTGTCTAATTTTTCCTCTAGATCTTGTTTTGGGTCCTTGACTTGCGACACAGGTTGAGCACTGCCGACACCACGATTTCACGTCCTGGCAGTAGTTGACCCAGTAAAATCTATCGCGGATCTTGTCAATCGTTTTGTTCACTCCGTGATGAGCACCAGACTTTCCATTATGGACTTCTTCCAGTACTTCCGATATCTTCCTCCTTGGTACCACTAACTGTGTCTTCACTACTTTTCCATCGGCGCTTTCCCAGGCTCGTTTAAGAAGTTCATTTTTCACCACCAGGGAGTCCCACTGCGCCCACAGAGTTTTAAAAGCAAATCCTTTAGTTGATATCTCTCTCCAGCTTGGTCTTGGTTGATGTTCTTCTTTCGCTTTTAGCAATAGTGCTATTTCGCTATCCTCAAGCTGATCCTTTTTAAGTTGCTCTGTGGTCCACTGCTGATCAACCTCCAATTTCATTTGCCTAATAGGAGTAATTCCTTCTCGTTGATCTATTCTTTGGCAATGCTTACAATTATCCTCACATGGCCTTCTGGATAAAGCATCGGCATTATTATGCAATCTCCCTGCCTTGTGATTCACCTTAAAGTTATATTGTTGTAACTTTTCAAGACATCTGGCTACCTGTCCTTCAGGCTGTTTCATATCCAAAAGCCATTCAAGTGCTGCATGATCAGTCCTTATCAGAAATTCTTGTCCATACAGATATTGATGGAAATGCTCAACAGACCGTACTGTTGCTAAAAGCTCTTTTCAGGTTACACAGTAGTTACGTTCAGGTTTCGAAAGTGTTCGACTGTAGTATTCGATAACTCGTTCTTCTCCTGCTTGTATTTGCGATAAAACCGCTCAGATGCCGGTGTTGCTTGCGTCTGTGTCCAATACAAATTTACCCTTTTGTTCCGGATATCCCAATATTGGACTAGAACATAGAGGCGCTTTTATTATCCTGAACGCAGAATCACAGTTATGATCCCAGTTATAATTTACTTGTTCTTCAGTGAGCTTATGTAGAGGTGCAGCTATATTTGCAAATCCTTCAACAAAGTTTCTATAATAAATACATAGTCCAAGGAAGTTCCGCAGTTCATGTTTGTCGCGAGGACGAGGCCAGTCCATGATTGCTCCAATATTTCGCTGGTCGATTTGAATTCCCTCTGATGACACGACATGCCCGAGAAATTCAACTTTTTGTTGGAAAAGAAAACATTTCTTTGGATTCAGTAAGAGCTGAGCATTCTTGATTCTAGTAAAAACTTCATGCAGGTTTTGTAGGTGCTCTTCGAAAGTTTTTCCCATTACCATTATATCATCAAGTAGACCAGGCATGTCTTCCAAGTGAGGCCTCGTAGAACAACCTCCATAAGACACTCAAAAGTAG